>APFE031315570.1:12050-56522 GCA_000404065.3 Pinus taeda | reverse complement strand
TAAAGGTGATGTACACAAGAGATGATGTCACAATCATACAAGGAAAAATGCCCTCACGCACGAGTGGCTCTAAGAGATATTCCACTACTGGAATTCTCAGTCAAAAGACTCCTATCAATATGACACAAAAACATGCATGATGAGTATCCTGCCAACATGGCACAAAAGGGATCTCAATGCAAAACATGCATGACAACAACAAGAGTATCCCAACAACATAAAACAAGGGATCTCAAAACATAACATGATGAGTTATGACAGCAAGTACATCATATAGAAGATTCCGCATCAAATCAAGCAAGGAATCATGACAACATGTAATAAACAAGATCCTGCATCAACATCAATCAAGGATCTGTGCAACATAATGCAGAAAGAAGAAGTACATGAACACATCATATACCTCACGACCAAGGGCCATCTGAAGAAGTGGATGTCACACTGTCGAAGCTGCTTGGACTATCGATCTCAAGGCATCAATCGTATGAAGATGCCTACTCACACAAGAATGTGGACATCTGCACTGGAACTTAGAAAAGTGACTAGAAGAAGAAATGAGAGAATAAGAAATCTAAAGACACCATCAGATTTGTGGCATCGAGTAGTGCTGAATCGACTATCCAAAATCCAAATTCTAAGAAGTTGAGAATTCTGGGCTCAAGGAATCTGTTAGATTCCCCTGGGATTCCTCAAATATTCTGCTCCATGGATGGACTGTAAATCTGCAACTCAAATGGTGAATCTGATCTCTCCTTTGTGATCCCTACGGAAAACCATGAAAAACAAGTATAAACTTGGCTATATTTTGAAATGTCAAAATTTTACCTCAGGAAAATTTCATGGCTCATGGTTCCGCTACTTGTTTTTGTTGAAATCATGGTTCCACATGCATTTTGAAGATGACCAAAAAATTCAAAACTCTGATGGAAAAATATATAGCGTCACTGTGCTCGTGGCAACGAGAAGTGTAAAATCCATATAAAATTTGTCAAATTCTGACAAAGTGAAAATTTTACCTTCCTGCAAAATTCATGGTTTCTGCATTAAAATATTAATTAATTGCCTTGAAAAGAATGCCTACCTTCTGCCTTGAAATTTGTGCCTGCAGTGTCTCTCCTCTGTCTCGAACTTTGTGCAGAAGTAAAAACTCTGAGTTTAAATAAAATCGTTTGGTGGATTTACCAACAAATAGGTCGTTATGGCTCAATGGCAAACATAGAGGTTGGTTGAGGAGAGGTCGAGGGATCAAATCCTGCCCCTCCAGAAATAATACACCACAGTTTCTTTTAAAACCCGAAATGATACATTAATGGGAGTCAGGTCTGCATTGGACGGCCCGCCCCTTAAACCCCGCACAAAACAACATTATCGGCATATCAATATCGGCGCTTTTCCGAAATCAACGATCAGTAGTTTGACTGACGTATGTATCGGTGTGATATATGGGATATCGTTGATATATATCAGTGATCGCCCTGATTTGCGCCAATTAAATTGGCGATCAGCGCTGATCGACACCGATTAAATCGGAGCGATTTAGGGTGTGTCAGCGATCAGTGCAAAAAACGGCGCGTGTTAATCAGCGAAATTCACAGGGTATCGCCAATATGGATATCGGTGATTGGCCTGATCGACGCCAATTAAATCAGCACATTCAGTGGGCGCTAAAATATTGGCATATATATCTATATATATATATATTATATATATATATATATAATATATATATATATACTATATATATTATATATATATATATTTATATATATATATATATATATATTTATATATATATATATATTAACTATGTAACACTCGCCCCAACCCATTATACATGTGATAAGTATATCGCTGGAATCGTGCACCACCCTTATATCTATCACATGTTATTGGTTGGGGCGATGTGTTACATAGTTTACTATATTATAATATATATATTATATATATATATATATATAGTTTGGAAGGTTTAGTGGGGGTTATGGCCGCTGATCCTAAACATATATGCAATTTGTTTTCATATAGTTATTGATAACTATATATTAAAACAATTTTTGCTATATGGTTATTTAATAACCACTAAAAATGATTTTTGTCTCTTATGCAAGTTTAGGAGACCTAATGAAAGAACGCCAAGTGTCAATGCCTGATGGGCTGACATGTGGATCCCACCTGCTCACTGGGATGCCATGTGGCACACTGTGGGCCCCTCTTTTCCCTGTCATGTCAAACTTTGAATAGCTCTATCTTTCTCATACAAGCTCGGTTTGATGAATCGTTTGCACCTCTATGATCACAACAACAAGATACTTAACATGAACCTGGGTCGAAATCATTCTGAGCACTTTTATTTTTGAGCCTCTTTGTCCTGTGGGTCTCTCTAGAGCCACCTGGATCAATCATCATCAACAACATTAATTTTTTATGCATGTTTCTTTCCCTTCCTTTTCTTCTTAGGACACTGGGAGGCATAGCATCCAAAATCATGACAAATGAAGAACTTGACCTTTGACATATCCTTCTTCTTCTGGTCATGAACAAGAGTGGGTATTCTACCTATATTCTTCATATCAAACTTTCTAAAGTTCCTTCATCCTTTTCCTTTGCTTGAATGAATTGCAAGGGCTTGATTTTCTTCATCCTGTAGATTCTGCAAGTTATTCCTAGACAACAATTTGGCCTCCTCTTGGATAAAATCACTCCATAAATTATCAAACTTGGGCACTTTTTCTCATGCACAAATCCCCTAAATAAATGGATCCCATGAGGAAGGGAATCCATTTCAATTCATCGTAGCAAGCTCTATATAATCAATGGTATCTCCAATGGCCACAAGCTCATCCCTGATCTAGTATACTCTCATAAAATATGAGATAAAAAAATATATTCTAGTCATAATGGCACTGGAGATGATTTCTTAAGGTTAACTTTATGTTAGTGTTGTTGCTCTCATACAATCCTACCAGAGCATCATATACCTCCTTGGTAGTCTAAAATGTAGTAACATGAGGAATCAAGTGGTCCTTTATGGAATATACCAATATTATCTTAGCCTTGGCTTCATTCTTCTTATACTTTCATTTCTCCTTATCTCCCTCTAGCTCTGGAATAACTTTCTCCACATGATATTGAAGCTCATTCTCTTCCAATATAAGGAGTATCTTGGTCTTCAAAGATCTGAAGTTGATGACACCATATAACTTGTCTTCAACTTTGAGACTTGGTGCCATTTTGACGAGATACAAAAACTAATCAAGTTGTTAAACACTTGTCTCTTAGGTTGACTTCAATGGTTTCCCTTTTAACAAAGATCTGATACCATGTTGAATTTTCTATAAGATGCACAATAGAATATAATTTTATGTCGGATAATTACTTCCTAATGATTTTCACATGGTATTCTTATGTCGTTGATATCATTGAGAAATTACTCTTTAGAAGATATCAATATTAAATGTAGTGGAAATAGTAAATATCATAGAAAGACAACCATGCACAACAAAGACAACAATTTTACCCTAGGAAACTCAACTTTGGGAGAAAACCCAATAACTTTTCTTTAGGAGAAATTTTTCTTCAACAAGATTTACAAATCAACAATTTGTCTAGAAATATTTACAAATAATCCAAGTCCAAATACCTATTAAACTTGGTCAAATATCAGCAAGTCAACATTGGTCAAACTATCCAAAATAATTGGAATTCAAATGTTTGTCAAATAGTCAACTATGTAGTAAACTTAGGCCCCATGATCAACTCAGCCTATGGCTATCCAAAGTTTGTGGTAAGCAGGCATTCAACACTGTAGCAAAATCTAGACATGTAGCCTATAGTCAGCTTTTGGTTAAACCTACACATGCAGCCTACAGTCGGATTTTGGTTAAACCCACACATGCAAAACAACACACGTGGCCAAGAACATCCTTCTTTCTATGGATTATTGTGAAAAATAAATCTCTAAGGTGGCACAACATTCTAAAACGTAATTATCAAGGGCCATCCAGATTCTCTTTATGCCTTCTCCACTCAGAAAATTGTACCTTTTCCTCCTTCCTTTCGGCATGTTTAGAAGCTCATCCTTCTTGTTCTTAACCGCATCTAGATGCTCTCCCATGGCTTCACTCTTTGGGAAATTTGGAGAGAGAGCAACCAAATAATTTTCAAATGATCATATATGCCCATCAAATCTATTTGGAACTTTGAACTTTCCAACATCAAATAATCCATTCTTTCTTTATCTTGGTCACCCTATGATTGAAAATCTCAAGGGAAGGAAGCCCAACTCCTTCACCATTGGAATCTTGTTCCCTCCACCCTTCCCCTTTCTCCACTCCCTACCCCCTCACCTCCGCTAGCCATTTCCTTTTCTTGGTCCCTACCGCCCATTGTTTCCTCAAACTAAATTTTGACGGTTCTTTGAAATGGAATCTAGGTCCAACTAAATTTGGTGGTATAGTCAAAGACCACAAAGAATATATTCTCTTCATATACTCAGGATCCTTAGGTGTCAAAAACAATAATGCAATGTAACTCACTAGCTTAGTCC
Source organism: Pinus taeda (assembly GCA_000404065.3). Taxonomy (NCBI): domain Eukaryota; kingdom Viridiplantae; phylum Streptophyta; class Pinopsida; order Pinales; family Pinaceae; genus Pinus; species Pinus taeda. The sequence continues at coordinate 51,976 of APFE031315570.1, read as the reverse complement.
TTGGGATGGAAATTGTCACTAGCCTAATCACATGTGTATTCCAAAATCTTTATGGAAGGAAACTCTCAGCTTATTATCAGCATGCTCTGCAAGCTATATAATGGCACCCCAATTCATAAAGTCTCTAAAAATTGGTGTCTAGAAGCACTCAATTGTAAGGCCTCTTCCCTTATGTCCCATATATTGATCATTATCCCCTTCCACATCCAAAAAAAAGGCAATAAAATAGCAGACATGTTAGCTAATCATGGATGTTTGGATTCTCTGGAAATACTCACCTCCATTTGGAATCTCTTGGAGGAGTCCCCTCTCAAATACATGTGCTGGAAGCTTATTCAATAGGATACATCTATCTTGTATATTGTGTTTACATTAAACAGGGGGGGGGAGAGTGGGGATGGGCTACCACCACCCCACTTGGCCAAGTAGTTGGGGGACATGGTAGCAAACTCCCATAAAATGTTTTTATGGCACCTCTGATCTTGAGACTTTGCCTCATGTTAGTCGACTATTATACACCTAAACTCATTCTTGTACACTATCATCGCATTACATATATGTTTTCCTACTAGGTTTCTTGTCAAACCTCCACTCATGTGGTAATCATTCTCATTCCAATGAACTATTGATGCTCTCTTTCAGAGTGCATTTATCATTTGGTTTTGTTGGTTACTAGTTTTCCCCATATGCAGTTTCTATCTCGGATCTCACTAATACGAATTGGGGGCACTAGCTAGCTCACCTCCTCGAGCCTTGCCCAAATAATGCTCCTTTGTTCATGGTATATAGTAGCTGCTCTAAAATTAACAAGCTCATTTTTCCTAATTGGGGTTTCAGTGGAAAATTTTGGTTGGTAATCTAGAGTATGGGACCGGCTCATTTGTTTCCCTCTCCTTGTAGGAATGGCGATCATGTTATTTCCTCTAACTCTGGTTCTCCATGCATGTTGGATGACAGTTTATCTAAGTGTCAGACATATTCAATAGGATCTCTTTCGATTATTTTTTGTTTGAATTCCTTCCCTAGGCCAGTTTTTGTTTCTATAATCGACCTTGTAAAATGGATCGTCCTTACCAGTATTCATGTATGGTGCTATCCTCGTGTTTCATGACTTTCTCTCAGGCCTTTGTGCTCCATCTCTGGGTCATTTCTTATGGCTACTTTTTTCTCCAGTTTGCTCTTCTGGTGGGTATTGTGCTCTTCTCTCCACTCCTTCCTAAACAAGTTCAGCCATTAGAGGAAATTTCATCATAGAATTGGCCTCCTAAGGAAAATTAATAAAATAAGAGTTAAAATAATAAAATAAGAGATGAATTTTGGAGGGAAAAGAAGAAAATTACTTTTTTAATTGTATTTTTTTCTTATCTCCTTATAGGTTTACTCACATTTAAAGTGTAGACACTCGTTGGATTGAAGAATTAAATTCCACATGCAACGAGCACCCTTTATGCATACTTTTGAGAAGACCCAAATTGAACATAATTTTTTATTGTATCTTCAAATTTTATCAATGTGGATCTTCTCAAAAGTATACATAATGGGTTCTTGTTGGATGTGGAATTTAATTTCACATCCAATGCGTGTATACACTTGAAATTTGAGTAAACCTATAAGGAAATAAGCCAAAAATACAATTAAAAAAAAATAGCTTTTCTGGTTTTGCCTCAAAAATATTCGCATGTACCTATTTTTAGATTTAAAGGATTTTGAATGGTCTACATATTATGACATGAAAATTTCATGGGGACTTTTAGGCTGAAATTTCCTCAGTTTCTTTTCGTGGGATGTTGGCTATTTTCTCCTTTTCAGATTCCTGGCTTACTCTACTTCCTAGTCACCTTGCCCTTTTCCCTTTTGTAAATGGACCCTCTCTTCGTGCTTACTACTTGTTCCCAACCCTCCCTAACAGCTCACTCTCGAATCATTGGTGGGCCTCTCACCATGCCCCGTGAGTGTGCATGTGTCCATTGAGGGGAAGTTTACTACCAAGAGCAAGCCTCTCGAGGACACTAACATGCCCACCATCAGTTAGAGGAAACAATCGCCAAGTTTAAAGATCTCACCCTAGGCCCCATCTAGGAGGAGATCATCCAACTAGAATGTGAAAGAGCCTCTTAGAGACATAAGCTCTCAGACACAAATGTTCTTATTAAACTGCTAGATTGGGTGTCGGATATTGGACACACACGCGGCCATTTCAACCATTACATGTACACTGTCGATCTAGAGTGGCATTTTAATTTTCTCCTCAGAAAAATCTTGATGGACCATTTTTAGCATCAAGCAAACATCCTACATCCCCTAGATCACTTGCATCATCATATGAGGGACCTAGACCAACTCCTCAATCACATTAAGCAACACGTTGGTATTCCTCCCCCATCAGGAAGCACCCCTGGCAACAATGGGGACCCCATTTAGGTTACAAGCATGGACTATGACCCTTTTTCTTAGTCTTATGCTATGATATGGCTTGTTTTGTTCTCTGATTTCATTATCTAAATTGCAAATTTGCCCCGTTTTTCAGCATATGTATAATTCTTTTAATTTTTTTGGACATAATGTTATCCTATGCCTCTATGAAGTGTGCACTTTTGGCTATGCTCTAGTTTTTCCTGTAAAGGATTGACCTAAAATATCTAGTATATATCCATGTACACCTCCTATTTTAGAAGCAATAAAATATTTACCCCCCCCCACCCCAACCCCACACATCACATATATATATATTGAGACGTTAAATATATAGTTAAAACGTCTTGTTTCTATTAATATTTATTCAATTAAAATTTTTTTTATTTTTTAATTTTTTATTTTATTTTATTTATTTTTAATTTTTTTTTTAAATGTAATTAAATCATATTTAATAATAAATCCCCTTATATATAAATATTTAAAAAACTTCATTCACAGTGACCTTAACTTTTTCCATGAAAAATTATACCCTTTTATATAAATATTTAAAAGACTTGGTATTAACCTCTTTCCACCAAAAAAAAATGTTTCTTCCCCTAATTTTTTAGAAATTACATTTTTTTAACATCAAAAAATATATTAGTTATCCTTTCCTGATTGTTCCATCGATTACCCATATGTTGAATTGAGAAAGTGACCCAAAAGACTAAGATGTATGAGTAAGAATTTATATCTAAGGATCATGTACATATTCAGAGTTTTATCCTTAATGATTCTTGAAGACTTCCCAAATTCTTATGTCCATCTCTAATCCTGCTTTAAATAAGCCATTTTTTTTCTTATTTATGTCCCTACAAACACGTGCAGAGGAAATATAAATTAAGGCTAGATATTTAGACAACACTATGAAACAAGGCTAGAGCGTGAGATTTATTAAGACTAACAACGCAAGATAAAGTATCCCCCTTTTAGAAGGGGTTTCCAAAAAAGCACCATTGAAGAATGCCCACAAAAACTCTTTATTGATTACTTCTTTAATTGACTATCTTGTAAAAGTATTTTTCATGAAATTGAGGAAAGGTGGATGGTATATTTAAACTTTGAACATCACATTTTAGAGGTGATGCATCCTTATCCTTAAACAAGTTTGTGTTTTCGACCAACCAAGCTTTCATGTTCATCCCATTCAGATATATACTTCATCCTAACCAATCTTACTATTTTCATCCAATCATCTAGCTCGCTAAATTTAATTCAGTCCATCCTCAATTTGGCTGAAGGAATTTTTTCCTTCCAAATGTTGATTATTTCCCCCTTACCTAGATGCCAACCCAATGGATCTATTATGATGGGGGGCTACAGCCTTGCAGAGCTTCCAAATCTTGGAACCCTTCCCTGACCAATTAACTTTGTTCGCTCTTAGGATCCTATTTTTGTGAAAGTATTTCTTTAAGAAAGTCTTCTTCCACCATTCTTTAGAATTTGGTACTAACCTCCAAACAATTTTTGCACCCAAATATAAATTCATAAACAAGGGACCCTTGGTTTCCATTCCTCCAAATTCTTTAGGGAGTCGAAATACGTTCCAGTTTACAATGTGCAACTTCCTCTCATTATTTTTACCTCCCTACCAAAGAAATTTTATGAGCCTTACCCCAATTTCGTTATGGACACTTTTGGGGCAAGAATACCATAACAAAGACAGACCAACAAAGAGGACATAACTGATTTAATTAGGACGACCTTAGCTGCCACAATTAGCCAATTTGCACCACACCCTTGAATCTTCTTCTTGAATTTCTAAATTATTTCATCACATTCTTCCATAATTGAGATGCCCAAGGATATTGGAACCCTGAAATATTTAAAAGAATCCCATCCAATATTCCCTAGAAAATCCAAAGCTAATGTTATCTCCCACAAGGTCGAATATGGGTAATTACAACCATAGATATGGTTTTTCCTTTTATTCACCTTACCCCTTGAATGTTTTAAATACTTGTCCAAGATTACTTTAAAGAATTTTGCAATTATTTTTGGGGCACCACCAAAAAAATGTCATCTTCAAACTAGGAATGATTTATAACTTTCACATTTCAAGTGATACTAAGGCTTGCCAAATACCCACTTGCTCTAGCCTTCTCTAAATTTATGTTAAGACTTTTTGCAACTATGAGATATAATAAAGGGGAAAGAGAGAACCCTTGATGAAATCCCCTGGATGCTTTGAATAATGGAGTAGACATGCCATTAATCAAAGGGACAATCCAAGGAGACCCTACACAAGCCTTTGTCCAATTTAATAAATCACAACTGACACCCAACTTCTGCAAAATTAGAAATAAAAAGGAATGTCTTACCTGGTCAAAAGCATTAGCCATGTCCAATTTCATTAAAAATCATGGGTCACCCCTTTCCTTAGTAAATCTATAGCTTCCTACACCAGAATAATGTTATCTAATATTTTCCTCTGTTGCATGAAGTCCCCTTGATTTTCTAAAATTATTCTTGGTAATATTTTCTTTAATCTACATGTAATGACTTTTGTTAGAATTTTATACGATGCATTACATAGAGAAACATTATGGAATCCAGAGAAGTTTAGATGATTTGTTTCTTTTGGGATCAGGGCTAAAAGGAGGAGTTAGTGCCCCCTCCTATTTTTCTCTTTTGCCTTGACCAATTTAACATTCTCAATAGATCTTTTTTAATAAATATCCAGAAAGCCCAATAAAAACTAATATGGAAACCATCATGATTGAGAAATTTATCTACACCCACTAACTATATTTCATCAACCACCTCTTACTCCTCTATTTCCTTGGTGAGTTGCTAATTTTCCATGTCTTATATTTCTAGTTTGAAATTAGACAATAAACCTTGAGCTTTGCTTATATGCAACTCATTTTCTTCCATGTATAAAGCACCAAAGTGTGAAAATACTCCCTGCTTAATCTCATAGAAAGTTGTTAATTTATCCTCGCCTTCTAAAATTATTTCTCTTACCTGATTTCTCAAATCCCTTGCTCTTGTTTACTTGTGGAAGAAATTTGCGTTTTAATCTCCAAACACTTCTTGATTTAAGCCTCCAATATTCTTCCTCGCTCTGATTTTCTTAATAAACATGTTTGTTTAAAGTCTTTTCCTTCTCCAATTTCCCTTCTTATACTTCACTATTTTCCACTAACATTTGATGTTGCTCCAACTCTTTTATCAATTCATATATTTTCTTGCCTAGAGGTATATAGATTTATTTTGTCAAAATTCACAAATATTTCTCAATTGTTAGTTTTTCTTCCCAAACATATATTGGAGAGCCTTGAACGGGAGTTGACCAGGCCTGCTTAGCAAGTCCTATAACACCTTCTTCCTTTATACACTCCATATTAAACCTAAAATGGACAGGACCCAAATCCTCCGTGGTGGTTGTCTCTAGCAGAATTGGACCATGGTCTAATTCGCCCTACAACAAAATTTATGAAGAGTAATCTAAACCCTAAAGGATCCAAGAACTGTGTATCAAAAAAGGTCAAGATAAGAAGCTATATGCCCATTTTTTCTCCTTTAGTTCGACCAATTTTATTTTCCTTTCATGGGTATAACATCAATTCAATCCCACTCAGAAATCAAGTCCTCCATCCTTTCTCTAAAGGGATCATCGACCATGCTTCCTCCTCTTTTTTCGAAAGAGTATAGTATGGTGTTGAAACCACCTCACCCAATACTATTCTTTCACCACTGCTCTTCTTTGAGAAATATTAGAGTGTCCTAGAACTTGACTCTTTCCCCATAGGTTATAGTCGCATACTCATTCACCATTGTAAATAATGCCTTAGTATCATTCTTTTCTAGCAATAATGCAATCCAAAGTAAATTCTTTTTGGATCCTAATTAAATAATAAATAGAGATATCCTAAAGAACTCATAGCCCCAAAGGCGCCTTAGGAAATTTGCACATTTCCAACATTGTATTTCCAAAAGAACTCTTGCTACATTCAAAATTACGCTCTCTTCTAGCATAGATTCATGCATAAACAAAATTGAAGGTTTTACCACTTTTATTAAATCTTTTACAGGGCCACCCATGCCTGTTATATTTCAGGAAAGTATTTTCATTTCCTTATAGGGTTATGGTGCTTACAACCTCCATGGGTAGATCCTGTTGATTCCTTAGTTAGAGACAACTTTATCATATCAGTAATTTGGGGATGGCTTCCTAGTTTTTATTCTATTTTTCTTCATTTTCTCTAATCACTTTCTTTGAGTTCCTTCCCCTCTTCTTGGTGTTTATATTTGTTTCTTATCTGCTCATTTCATCATCCCAAATGAATTTTGATGCCATATTCCTAGTTAGAATCTTCCCTAAGTCTCTAGGAGTATTTTCCACATTTTTGAGGGAAATATATTTCCTTGGACTCACCCTGTTATAGGGATTTATTCTAGTTCATGTTCCATATGAGTATTTTCACTCTTAAGGTTAGGGATTTTACAAATACCTTCCTTCTCTGGCTCTTCTTCTATTTTTAGCTCCCAAATTTCTCGATCTTCTCGTTCTACGTCTTCCTTTTCACCCTCGGGAGGGTTGTTTTTACCTCCTATCTCTAGAAATTCTCCTTCGTTCTCTTCATGCACTTGCAGAACCTCGAAGGGATTAGATGAGGATGAAGGGGCATTTGTATCTTGATTTTTAATTTTTATGGTTGACGTTGGTGTCCTCGTGTTGTACCCTTTCCTCAGTGTTTGTCATTTTTATTATTGATATTTTGGAGTTCCTTCCCAATTTTTGGCTTTGGCTTTTTTAGAGTCCCTTGCAAAATGACCATTTTCATGACAAATCTGATACTTAAACGACAGTTTCTAATAGTCCATCACTTAGTAATGGCTCCTTTATCCATTAGTGAGATTAATTTATGTTAGAAGCCCTTTCTCCAAGTTAACTTCCATGCAAATATTAGCATAGGTGAACTAGGATCCCTTGGGCTAGGCTTTGTCTAAGTATTTCCCCAATCCATTCCTAATTGCGCTCAGACAATCATTGTTCCAACATGACAACATGAGCCTAGGCAGTTTAAACTAAACAGGTACTACATTTGTGATGTCATATGCTCGGTTAAAAATATAAAGACCATTTTTTAAGGTATAAGCCCCTTGCCCCAAAAAAGTATGGACCATTTCTAAATATGACATCTTTGTCCTCTTTTAACTATAAAAGAAAGGCAAAAAAACCATTTCCACAAGCATAAATTCCAATGTTCACTTTTATCATTGACTTCCAGGTTTTCTTAGTCAATTACACAATGGATTTTGGAGATAGATACATCCCAGTAAATCTCTCAACCAAAGCATGGTTCGTGAACACCAAAGTTATGAGATGAAAACCTGCAGGAAGCGCAATAGAGGGAATGTTGTCTGCCTTTTCACAAACTTGGACTATGTCTCCCATGTATGTTTCTTTTTGGGGAGGGAAGTGATCAAGGCCTAAAAGGTCTTCACTTCATCCAACAGAGGTGGAGGAGCCCCCTTCAGGCCATCCATAGGGAAATCACGGAAATAGGTTGGCTAGGGTTTCAAAAGGTTTTAGAGCAACATTGTTATGTTATAATCTTGTATTTGTTGTGTGAAAAGAATTTATTATTATTATTATTATTATTATATGTATTTTATTTTAATTAATAAAGATGTCAAAAAACTAAATAAGGCATGTGCAAAGACGAGGACAATGCCACCACAAGTATGGAATGGTTAAGTAGGAAAGAAGGGGCCTCAACATTCCTAATGATCCCTGGCCACCCTTGTGAATTTATTTTTGTGATGCCAAATTAAATTGTGAGAAATATCCTTCATTTTTGTTCTTGGCTTGACACACCAATCATTGAATGTAATTACTAGAAGGATTGTCCTCCACAATTATGAGAGGAATGGGCTAAGCACCAGGAGGATGGGATAATGAAATGAATGGTAAAATAACCTTCTAGAATTTTCTAAATTGGAAAAAACTTCCCACCATTAATGGATTTATTAGATGGGAATTGGGGAGGAGAATGATGTTTATGGGTGCAAGAGAAATGCATAATTTTGGAGGGGGGGGGGGATCCCTGGATTGAGAGCCTAAAGAGTTACCACCTATGAGAGAAGTGGGGCACAAGATCTAGCTATTGTCAGACTCCCCAATGCACAACATTAGGTTGTATAGGTAGTCTGATATAGAATAAAATGAGGTGAAGAAACAGTTTCAGTAGCTATTGGAACAGGGTGTCATTCATTTAAGTACATCACCATGTGGATCACCCATCATCATTGTGCAAAGAAGGATGGGACCTGCTAGATGTGTATATATTACAAGGCATTGAACAAAATCATGCTCAAGATCAAGTACCCCCAACCCAGGATAGATGATCTATTGGATTAGTTGCAGCAAGAAAAATACTTCACCAAGATAGACTTAAAGTCTAAATATCACCAAGTTCAAGTCAAAGAAGAAGATACTTGGAAGACCGCCTTCAAAACTAGGCAAGGTTTGTATGAGTGGTTAGTCATGCCATTTGGCATCTGTAATGCACCAGCTACATTTATGAGATTAATGAATGATGTACTAGGCCCTCTTATAAATTCTTTTGTTATTGTTTATTTGGATGATATATTGCTATATAATGGTACCTGGGAGGATCACATGTCACATTTGATCTAGTTGTTGGAGATATTAAAGAAGCACCAACTGCTAGCAAATCTCAAGATGTGTGAATTTGCACAATAGTCTTTGGTGTATCTAGGGTATGTGATAGGTGGAGGGGAGATAAAGATAGATCATACCAAGATGGAGGCCATCATGAAATGGTCGGTTCCTACTAATTTTTTTGAGGTCAAGAGTTTCATTGGGAGAACACGGTACTTGAGGAAATTTGTAGCCTTATTTTTAGTGGTATAAGCACTTGGCAAGAGTTTCCAATGGGGAAAGGGTCAGCTGAGGGCTTTCAAGGAGCTAAAGAAGAAGATTAATCAAGCACCAGTTATGGCATTACCAAACTTTCAATATCCCTTTGAAGTGGATACATATGCGAGTATGTATTCTATTGGAGTGGTCTTGATGCAGGGAGGAAGGCTTATATGCTACCATTATGAAGTATTTCATGGGGCAGTTTTTAACTACCCTACCTATAACAAGGAGTTATATGCCCTAGTGCAATATGTGAAGAAGTGGAAGCACTATATGATGGGAAACGATATAATAATTTACAAAAATAACTAGCCAATATAGTACTGCAGGCCCAGAGTAAGCTACAACAAATCAGACATTCCAAGTGGATGGCGTTTCTATAACATATCCATTTGGTGATCAAGTACAAGAAGGGAAGCACAAACAAGTTAGTTGACACACCCTCAAGGCCACCCACATTAAAGATCATATCTTTGGGGACTGTCATGCATATGGATCCATTCACCCATTATGCATACAAAAGGCATATTTAGAGGATGAGGACTTCAAGGAGGTGTATCAGTAGTTGCAGAGTCAGATTCATGTGTACGATGGAAACAATAGCGTTGACTACCATCTCTAAGATGTGTTACTCTACATGCTAGATAAGTTATGTGTTCCTAAAGGTCAGTGATTGCAACTGATTAGAAAGGTTCACACCTCCAAGGTTGTTGGGCACTTTAGTGTAGGGAAGACCATGGCCAACTTACAAAGATACGTGTATTAGCCCAAGATGCAAGAACAAGTAGCTAGGTTCATTATAGGATGCAAGCTTTGTTGTATCAGCAAGCCTAGCAACAGGAAATAGGGTCTATATCATCCCTTACCTATGCCTACTTGTACTTGGGTAAGCATTTCCATGTACTTTGTGCAAGGTTCACCAACAACTAGGGAGGGACATGACTACCTATTCGTGATAGTTGATAGGTTCAGCCAAATGTGTAGTTTGATTCCCTGTAAGAAGACCATCATTAGACAAGAAGCAACAAATTTGTTCTTTGGACAAGCTTGAGTGCACTTTGGGATGCCAAAGAGAATTGTTTCAGATAGGGACATAGGATTTCTCAGTGTATTATGGACTACATTGTAGAAGAAGATGGACTGGAAGTTGAAGATATCTACAACATTCCATCCATAGACAAATGGGAAAAAGGAAGTCCTCAACAAGACTTTGGTGCAACTTCTCAAGGGATACAACTAGAAGCATCCAAAGGCCTAGGATGAAAATCATGTATATATAGCATTCTTATAATAGAGAAGTCTACACTTCTAAAGGAAAGTCCCCATTTGAAACTTGTTTTGGATATTTTTTTCCTTCAAGTTTTGACATTTCTTATGGGTAGCAAGGAGGAGTGAGGGAAGATCTTACATGAGACGCCTTGAGGGCTGAAAAAATTATAGAAAAGATCAGGTAGATCTATATACAAGTACAAGAGACATTGTAGAAGTCACGGGATAAATATAAGGCTAGGCATGATCAACATATAACAGAGAAATTGTTCAATTTTGGAGATAGAGTATGGATATAGTTAAACAAGGAGAGGCTACAGGGGCCTGGTAAGAAAATTGAGGCTCTGAGGTATGGCCCCTTTGAGATACTAGAAAAGGTGGGTGATAATTCCTATCAACCCATTTTACCACCGTATATGTGCATTTACTCAATTGTGAATATAGAGAATTTGAAACTCTATGAGACTTCCATGCTAGATTAAGAAGAGGAACATGTCCTACCTTCTATGGAGGATTTTGCACCGAATACTCAGGAAGAGTTGATAGAAGATACAATTTTGCAGAAGAGGTCCAGAACTACAAGACAGGAGCAACATGACCCTTTTGTTATAAATGTAGATAATGGAGGATAAGTTCAAGGAGAAGAAATGTTCAAAAATTCAGCTCATTTCTTGAGTGTATGAACAAAGGTTTATCGAGCTGGGGACTCGTTGATAATCATTGTCTTAATCACTTCAAGTCATCTATATATTAGAAAGAGATTCATGTTGAAGAGGTTGGATGTATTGTGTGTGTGAGAGAGGATAAGAATATGCAAGTAGAGAAGACTATGCATATCTCTTAAAGACTTACATAGATAGAACAAAAATGGAAGTAGGTAGCAAAAGAATGATTCAGTGGACATATTGAGCAGAGAGTGAGGAGTTGGTGAAAAGGAGTAGCATAAGCATGTTTCAAGTAGCATTTTGAGTAGAGAGCGAGGAGATCGTGAAAAGGGGTGGCAGAATCATGATTCAGTTATCATATTGAGAAAAGAGTGAGGAGAAGGTGCAAAGGGGTGGTAGAAGCATGTTTCAAGTAATGTTTTGAGCAGAGAGTGAGAAGATGGTGCAAAGGGGTTGTAGAAGCATGATTCAGTCAACATATTAAGCAGAGAGTGAGGAGATGGTGCAAAGGGGGCTTTGATGATCTATCTCTTGTATTTTGTTGTTGTTGATGTGTTTATCATATTATCTTATGTGTAGTTTGTATTGATTAATTTTATCAGTTTATAAAGGATTGATATGTTGTTGTTGGGTTGTGAATTTCTCCTTGGGGTCTAGTTTGAAAATGAATGTAAGTGTGGCTTGGAGAGTTTGAGGAGATGGTGGCCTTTGTTCAATAGTGTTTGAACAAGATAAGGGTGGTGGCTCCTTGTTGTGGTTGACAAAACAATATATTGGGAGTAGCATCTCGATCCAGTGGTGGTTGGGTGAGGCTTATTGGGAATGGTGACTTCCAACAAGTGGTGACTTGCAAAATTGTGTGAGTACAGACTTCCTACATGTGGTGGCCGAAAATATTGTTCACAAGGGTAGTGGCTCCTATTTGGTGGTGGCCAACTAAAAGATGTAAAATATTTAATTTATAATAATAAGAGAACGAGAATTAGCACAATAGCAGCGAGTGGTTTTTCTCCCCTTGAGGGTTTCCACCAGAAATACTTGTGTCTCCTTGTGCATGTTTGTGTTTGTGTTTTCATGGCTCTTATGTGTTAATTTTATGTTGCATTTATCTATTGATGTTATGATGTGTATGGATACTTAGTGATTCAGCAAAAAGTGTTGAAGATTTTATAAGTTCATTCCCCACTGATTCACCCCCCAGTAGTGATCTACATTTATAAAAAGTGGTATCAAAGAAAGTTCTTGAAAGTCAAGAATGGTGAAGAATTACCATATTCCTCTTGTGCATGCAGTGATGATGATGCTCTTGATATTAATGGGCTAGAAGATCATAATCAAATGATTAATATTGAGCTTTTTTATAGAAGTGGAGATAATCCTTTTGGAAAAGAAATTAGTAGCGACCATGGAGAAAAGGAGAGACCAGTTGAAGATCAATCTCAACATATCTCAGCATTAGCTATAGTACAAAGGATGTCACTTGAAAAGAGAGATTTGAGGAAACTGATTCAAGTTCTTGAAGAAAGAGAGCAGAGTTTGAAGGAAGAGATTTCTGATTTGAAAACCCAACTACAGGAGCAAAGGAAAATTGAAAAAGGTAGTAGTACAAGGAAATGGAAGATCAATGTCAAAGATTGAAAGCTTAAGCAGATTTTGTAAGTGAAGAATTAGAAAGGACCAGATCTAGTGCTCAAGCAACTACAAGAAAAACATAAAATGTTGGAGTAGCTAGTAGTAGTGTAAAGAAGGAGAACATCAACAAAACCAACAACCAAGTGAGGAGAGAAAGAATATGCAAAATAAAAATGATTTTTCAAGAAGATCTATTGAACCCTTGAGAGAGGTTAAATATTTTAATTGTAAAAAACCTAGACATATAGTAGAAAATTGTAGAATGAAAGAGATCAAGTCCTCTCAACAAAAGGATCAACCTCCTCAAGCAAGCATGCAAATAATATTTACCTCCTCATGATGATCAGCTATAGTCAGATAATAGTCCTTTTTATGGTTATTTTTTCTCATGCAATGATTTTGGCCATAGGGTTATTGATTGTAGGGCATATGTGAGTAGAAAACATATCAACAGAAGATATGAGTCTATTCCTTTATTACTTAGTCACATAAGTTGTTATGTGTGAAATAATATTGGCCATAATTCCAAATATTGCAAGTTTCCCATGTGTTACAAATAATCCAAATAAAGGGAGAAAGTCATGCAAGGCCAACCATACAAGAAGAAAGAAGGTTATGCACATGTTAAAGATCAGCCTACCAAAGTATGGAGGAGAAAGGAGCAACAAGAGACTCCCACCAAAAACTGAAGCTTGCATGGTCTCAGGGGGAGCATGTGGCCACATCTTGAGTTGCATGTAGATCCTTGGAGGTGAAACCATATCAAAAAGATTGAATGAAGACAAATTTATGTACTAGGAAGGTGATGCATGGCCTCAGGGGGAGCTACATGAGGTTTGAAGTATTGGTTTTATTTTTGATCTATTCATATTTTCAGTTTGATATCAGTTGAATCATCCATATGTGATTGTTGATAGCATTGAAGCAATTTTATTGTTGATACCCTAATGATGTTTTGACGACATGGAAGCAATGCGTTGACCTAATGTGTGCTACAATTATTTATGCTAATATTGTTGCATCTACTGAAGTTATTGTGATCAGGAATTTGTGATGTGAGCAAGAGAAATTTTGCTAAGGTGTGGAGATTATATGATGGCATATCATATGCTTCCAGTGTTTCAATAGTTTATTGATGGAAGCGTGTTTTCTTGTTAGCATAATAAGGAAAAGACATTGCTTGGAGGAGCTTGCTATGTTCCTCATGCTATGCATTTATTTGACATTGGTTTGTTGTAGGAGTATGTGCCTTCAAGTTTGTACGGGTTATCTGTTGCCTCATAGTTTTGTATGAGTTAATATGCAGATGTTCTATATTATCTTGAGGCAAAATTTTGGTTCAGAGTGATGGTTATTTGAGCTCGTGACATTCCATGGATATTTTTGTTATTGTATGAACAAATTGTATATGTTGAGAGGAGCTTTTTATGCATTCATGTTGACATTGGCTTATTAGAGGAAGATGTTTGAGAAATTTTTTTATTGTGGCTTCCTCATAGATGATCAGATGTATTAGAATGCTTGTATGGCATGGTTGGTATATTGCTACTACTAATATTGTTAGATCATATTTATGTCATGTAATATCATGCTTGTGTGGTTGGTATGGAGATCACTTGATGGTACATTGGAGTTAGCACATCTAGAGTGTGCATATCGTTACTCATGTCTTCTATATCTAGATGTATGATGAATGTTGCAACTGATATGTTTTGTGTTTGGATGGTTGAGTTGTGATGAGCTTATGCACCTATGCCAGTTGGATTAGAGGTATATAGTTTTTTATGCATTGATATTGTTGCCGCTTTTTCTAGCACCTATAGCAACAGTGCTAAAGGAGATATCGAAAGCTTTCTTGAGATAGCCTCTGGGTTGATTGTAGACCAGTGCCTAGGACACCTTAAAGAGTGTTGGACAGATTCATAGAATAGAATTGCAGAACTTTGGTTTGTCACGGAAATATAAATGAATTTGATTCAGAATCATTCATAAATATACCAAATAGAAAGTGGTTTGTACACAAGATTACTTTGGAAAATAATCTTAGACTTAAGGTGGCCAAATAAGACCCAGAATTTGCATCGATTTAGTTCTTGAAACATATGAAATGGGGGAAGATAACAGAGGAGGAATCCATCATATAGGGCTTAAGACATAATAATCCTATATATCAATATTCAAAAGGAAACGGGAGAGAGGGGATGCTATGAACTACTAAGATGCATGGAGTTCTTTTTAAAGACTTGATTTCCACCTTGAAACATGCATTATAAATGAATTTGTATCTAAAGGGAAATACTGCTAGCTGCTACTATGACATGCAATATGTGAAGAATTAAAACATATATGAAAGACAAAGGGAGAATAACATATTTCAATCCAAATTAGTTGAATCACATAATATTTGTATTAATCTCTTCAAGAAAACCAGAATACAACAAGCTTCAAGAAGGCATTTATGAAAACAGGAAAGGTCCCATAGAAGAGAATTCTTTCCCAAAATTCTGAACCTTTGTTTAATGTTTCTTCCTTCCTTTTATAAGGAGAGGGATAACTAGGAAATTAGTTACAAAAATATCTCAGGCTTGAGCATCCAGTTGTCTACATGACTAGTCTTGGCATACAAGCTCTATCGCCTCTATTATTACAACAAAAATATGTTGTTTGCTGGAAATAAACAAACTAAGAAAACAACTAAATAACAAAACATGAAACTAAAATGATGATTTATGAAACTATCTCCATGCCATATCCTTTGTTGGCCTTTGATCTAGCAACGTTTGTGTCACATCGTACCTCACACGCTCTAGGCTTGTTCCCTATCACTTTCGGTCTCAATGGTTTTACTCCATGACTTGTAGAAACCAAGAGTGATCATCCTAGATTGTCATTACATGTCTTTAAGCGCAACTGCCAACTCACCTGCCCCTCTCTATTTCCTATAGAGCATTGTAGAATCCATGCATGCCTTTTAGGACAACTATAGTGTAATATTGGGGATTCTCCAATATAAGAACTTTACACTAAAAACATTACAAAACATGGCAAGTTTCGGGATCTGTAGCCCCCTTTATTTTAGCTCATTTTCCGTAATTCTCTTCAAATGACCAAGGGCTATTACTGGGTTCTTATCTTTAGGGTGCTAGTGCCTTTATACTCATGTATGGGGTCCTTTTTCCTTTGTAAATAGTTTAGCTCCCTTTTCCTTTAATTTCCTTAAGCGACCATGTGTCAGCTGAATATCGAAGCCCCCTTATTGGCAATTTCATTTTTATGCACAACGCACTGCAACCATCGATCTAGGATCTCTGATGTGTGATATCATCACTTCCATGTGGCACTTCCTGATTGGTGACACGTGTCACCCATATATGCCCCCATAGGACGCTTGAAAATGCCAGATCTGTCTACCAAGTATCTTCTGTACCGCCACGTGTAGTCTTATTGAAACCAATCTTATGTTTCCATGTGTCCCTTTGGAGGAGAGAGAAAAGGCCCAGTCTTACTCTCGTTTTACATTGAAATCCTTTGTTAATTAGTTTTGGGCCATCCCCAAAGCTTTAACACTAGAGGCTAAATTCCCGACAATCTTAATCGCAATCAGGGATTTGAAAGGGTGTCATCTATTTTATCGTCGATTGCGATGTGTCAATCTCCTTTTTCTCTGACACCTTGGACCTTTGATATGCGGGATTGCCGACGTGCAACCCCGTCGATACTGGAGGACCTCCAATCGTTGATATAAATTGTGCCTTGGACCTCCGATCTCCAATATCGGCGATCGTTGATCACTGATTTGCTTTCACCTCCACTGTTATTCTCTCCAAACCTTCGATATGCGGGATCCATGATTTATACTTAGGCATTTCCTTTTGTTTTTTAGCTTTGAAAGGAGGACTTTAATCTTCTCTAACTTTTGATTCAAGGGTCAATTTAGGGAGTTCCACATATGGAAAGCTAATTCCTAGCACTATCAAATGGAGGGGGTTTGATTTAACCTTGAGTGATTTTGTGGCTAGGAATATGAGTACAACTTTCTTGCTCTTTTGCCCTCTTTTGATAGCTAAAAATAAATAATGCATAGGGTGACAACAGAAAGAGTGTGTTTCTACTTGAGTTTCAAGAGAGTATGTATGTTGCCTATGATGTTTTGGTCTAAGAGATAGATACACTTCTGTTGCTTGGGATTTTGATTTCATTGTACGAGGAGGTTGTGTGTTGACCTTGATAGCATGAGGTCAAGGAGATGATGAGTTGTGGACAATGGTCTATTGTGATATCTTATAATGTTGATGATGTTGCATATATTAGCTCTTTGTTTTTGCTTCTCAGATGTATTGCTTATTTGGCCACGCATTTATGATGTTGGAGAGATTGTTTGTATTGGCTCACATGTTGCTAGTTATGTTGTTGATGCTTGTTGATTTGTTGCCCAAAGCTAGAATTAATGATACATGATTATGCTTCTTGTAGTTGAGCCTCTTTTATGATATATTTTCCACTGATGATGAGGATGTATATGTTGTTATCATTATTTCATGTTATTTATGGTGTTGTTATTAAATGATTCTATTGCAGATGCATATGTGGAGCATGGTGGTTGTTGGTGGTTATCATGGTTTTGTTGCATAGATTTAATTGTTGGTGTTAATGAGATATACATATACGTTAATGACGAGACCCTTCTTTATGGCTGAGATGTTGAGAGCAACCATGCACTATCATATTTCATGTATAATGCTCCTATTGTTGTTGTTGCATATAGATTGTTATCACAAAAAATTGGTCATCTAGCCATATTTACTAGATGGGTCGAAGTACACCATGTAGGGTCAATTTTACTAGAGTAAAATTGCTTTCACTGTGAGAAATTACTTAATAAACCACATTTGTTAAGCAATTTATAATTAAACCCATGAAGAATAATTAGTAAATCACTATTTATTTAATTATCTTCTAGGAATAATTCATTAAACCATTGTTTAATTAATATTCCTTGTCACATTTGACCCAGTTATGAGAAATAAATAGATAAATCATTAATTATCTTATTTTAAATAATTATTATATAATTAATTATTATTCCTTGTCAAGTTTGACTTAATCCCTCAGGAATAATTAAAGAAATCATTATTTGTTTATTGTTCCTTAACCACATTTCCTGAGATGATAAATAATCATTTATTTATTTATTATTTCTAAATAAAAGTTCAAATATTTTTTCCCCCTAATAAAATGTAATAAAATATTCCAAATGGTTATTTCTAGAATGGAGTTAATAATATTTTATTATTGCTCATTATTCGAGGATAACTTAATATTTTGTTATAAATGGAAGGGTTTTCCATTCATTATTCATTTTTGATTATTTTCATTGTTGCACTCATTGTTGTAGCTCTGATTATTATCATTGTCGCACACCATCTTCTTTTTCATTTCAGTTCTCATTGAGCTCAAACATTTTATTTGTTGGGTTTTATACATTATATAGGAGAGAGACTCTACAAAAGCTGAAGACATTTGAGAATAGCCAAGAACCCATCCCATAGAGGGGGACTGGTAACATTATTTGTTCCCTTCACAGGTGTTGTTTAATAAAATATATTCATTATATATATGGTTTCCATTGGATTATTGGAGTTATTTGTGTTTGTTTTAGTATTCCATTTTGTTGTTTAACTATGATTGTGGCATAGATCAGGGTTTTCGTAGGTTTTGTTTCTATCATTTGCTGCAGATATACAATGTTTAACAATCATTTATATTGTTAGGATTGTTTGTCATCCACAATATAAAGTGTTTCCTTTTCGTACACCTTTGAGGAGAAAACACAATAACAAAATTGGCAACTTCGTTGGGGATTTTCTAATTGTTGCTAACAAATTGGCGACTCCACTATGTTTTTAATTCTGATCCAAAAACCTGGGTGACCTTCAGTTTTCAGCTTAGGGTATTTCTTTTTTCAATATCTTAATGTTGTTTACTAGCTTTCTAACCCTAGATCAGTGAATTTTCTAACTTCCGTATGTTTTCTGGTTTTCCACAGGTCACAGGAACCAGCCGTGATATAGATGGAAAATTTTCTCGAGACTTGCTAACTGAGAATCAAGGAGCAAAAATCACACTTTTCTACCCCAAAAGTGTGATCTAGAGGTCCAAAGCACATTTTCTGGCCCAAAAAGTGCGATATCCCAAGAATCAGGTCAGTACCTACGATTTTTAGGGTTTCTGAGATTTTTTCCAATCTGTTTCTAGGTTTTGCCGAGAGTTGTCAGTTGGGTTGGTTGACCACTATCCTAGCCCATTTAGGCCTTGATATACTCTGATTTTCTTGTCAAAGTGGAATTTAGCCCCTTAGGGCTTCTAGTACACTTCCACCTTTATAGGAGGAGTTTAGTTGAGTAAGAAATTTGAATTTTTGCAAATATTTCAGCCATATTTTCCAGATTTGTACCTTCATGTTTCAGATCTTCAAAGATAGGTTGTTTCCATCCAAAATTTCATCTTAAATCTTGTTTGGTCAGCTGCCTTAGGGTCCCATTGGTTCCCTAGGTTTCACACCCATCTCCCTGTCTTTTTGCAGTTATTTTCCCCCTTGGATTTTTGTTGTTGTTGCACCACTTTCCAACATCATAGTGTCATTTGATCCCAGTCACATCGGTGCTTAGATCTCTTAGCCTTTTTCGTGTGTTTTCAGTTGATTTCGCCACCAACCATAACAATGTTTGTAAACCTAGTTTCGGTAGGGTTTAGAAAGTTGATTTGTTGTTCATTTTTTGTTTTTAATTTCAGTTTATTTCAGCGATAATTTTCTCTTTTCAAACATGATCTGGGCTTAATTAATAAACACACTTGCACACACAAACACACCTTAAGCGAAGGGCGCTTGGTTTACACTACCAAGCCAAGACTTAACTTAATTAATTTATCTCCCCACAGACAAAAACATCTTGTTTATCTCCCTTCACCATTTCCATTTCACTTGTGCCTTACCACTATTGTGCCACCAAGGCGTTTGTTGCGGAGACTCTTAGGCTTTCATCCCCATTTTCGCTTGGGCATATTACTCCTCCCTGCAAGGTTCAAGTTCATAGTCCCTCAAGTTCCCATACCAAATCCTTTTCTGGTTCATCTGATTCCTCATCCGATTCTGATCCTCCTTCACCACATATCGTCATCATGTCAGGACCCGCTGCAGGTGCAGGAACCCAACCTAGTGCTGGCTTCGGTTCTACCCCAGTGGTCACATCTAGTGGAACCGCCTCAGGAACCATTCTGGCAGCTCCCATGCTACTTTTCATGGTTGGGTTAATCCTCCCAGATTTCAGCCAATTGATCAATGACCTTATACACCATTATGTTGGTTGGCCAGCTATGTCGACTAAGCTTCCCTCCGACATTCCCAAGTTTGAGGGTAATTTTAGAGAGGACCCAACCAATCACGTCCGCTCCTTCCATATGTGGTGTTCATCTAATTCCATCACCGATGATTCCATCTGTCTTTGGTTGTTCCAACGCACGCTCACTGGAGATGCTGCGAAGTGGTATGTCGACCAGCTTGCCACCTCCCATTCCACTTTCACGACGCTTGCTAAAGAATTCCTCTCATATTTTAAGTTACCTCTTCGATATGACACTGGTACGGAGCTCTTGACCGCGTTCTGTCAGTCCTCTGCCACTCGTCTTTCCGATCATTTCCCAGAATGGCGTAGAAGGAGGAGCATGTGTCATGCTCCGCCCTTCAAGACCATGTCTACGTCAATTGTTTTCTTAGGAGTCTTTTATCGCCTATTGCCAAAGATGTTTCATCTCATTTTCCTCAGACACGGGAAGAGGCTCTCGAGACTGCTCTGAGATATGACTTGATTTATGCTCAATTTGGTTATGTCTATACCATTATACCAGACCTCCCTCGTCATAGTGCCGCCAATGCACCGGTGGCGTCTCACGCCACCAAAGGTATCGTTGGAGCTATTTGACATCCTTTACAATATACTCAACAAAGTTATAGCTATTCGCAGGGGGGCACCAGTTCCTCCAAAACTTATGCCCCTCCTGCCAGCAACGTGTATTCAAGACAAAGCACCTCTTATGCATTTTACCATCCACATCAGCAGATGTCAAGGCCAACTAGTGCTCAACCTATCTACCAAACTATTTCCCCTTCACCATCCTACACCTATGCACCGTCGAGCGCTCCAACCCCTCATGCATTAGCGTCGCAGCTTTCCATACATCCTCAACCCCGACAGCCACTGCCCCCTTAGGGTAAAGTGTTTGCAAAGCAAAGCGCGACCAGTCCCCAAAATTCGAAGAAAAAGAATAAGGGGAAAGGTAATAAAGGTAACTAGGGTAACCAAGGTAATCAACCTAATGAACCCTAGGGGAACTAGCCTAACACCAACAACCAACAACAAGGCGACTAGCCCAAGCAGAACAAGACTATTCGTACGAACAATCCTTATGTATGTTGTGGTGTACATGACCATTATACTCATGAGTGTCCCCTCTTACCCCAAATGCGCCAAATGTGGGAAGCCCAAGCAGCTTCTAGAGGTCAACCACCCATACAGCAACCGCCTCAGAATTATGCACCATCTCAATCAACCACGCTCACAAATCCTTTCCCTCAGGAAGGATTTGTTGTTGCTCAACCTCATCTATGTCAAGCAGCTCACCTTCCCCAATATTCAAGTCCTGGTGACTACCAGATCCTCATGATGAATTCTGATGAGGTCAATACCTCTAATGTCAACTTGCAAACTTATTTTCCTTCACAATTTGTTGCAAGGGCTTCAAACACGAAGCTTGCTATTGTTGAGGCTCTTCTTCTGTGATCAATACATGAACCCTTACACGAACCCGTACACGAACCTCTGATCTTTCACACTCTAGCGTCCTTCACACGGCCTCCTTCCTTTAACGAGTTGGTGTTCCTCAGACCTCGGCGAACCTCAAGCGGACCTCTTGTCTCACAGATACTACATCAACATACAATATAACATAGGAGAAAAAAAACGAAAGTACTCAAATGAAATTTCAACTCATAAATGGATACTCATATTATTTATGATGATTTTGCTTACAATTCTTTCAGAGAGATTCTATAGCTCTTTAACAGAGATAGACTGTTGAGGCTTTTATCAGATGTTGCGACCTGACAAGCAAGAAGTTATCTGAAGGCTTCCTCGCCTTTCACAGACTCTGTCTCAGAACTTCATTCTCTAAAACACACTTGACAGACTTCAATCCTAAGAATCTGGCCACTTTAGGTTCTCACCAGAGCTCTCACTCTGATGCGCAGGCTTCTCAGATCCGAACTCTAAGGAGATGAAAGCAAGAACTTTCTTCTCATACTCAAAACTAAAAAAACCCAAAACTCACACTCCACTTTGAATGCCTTCAATGAGCCTAGCTCTCTCCCTATATAGGAGATTGAGGAGACCAGCATTCGACAATCTAGCAAACATATTTGGTACTATCATCCATCAATCATTGAGATGTGGGTCAAATCCCACTAAAATTCAGAGAAGTGATCCAAGTCTCATGGCTGGAAAAGGATCTTCGTACTGGTTTACACAGTGGATGATTGAAACAAATCCCACGGAAAACTTTACATTGTTTATTCCTTTAAACTGTAGAAAGATAAGATGTTTACATAGTGGATACTTTTAAATAGTAAAGCCCACAAGAAAACTGGTCACGTACAGTCTTGTGAGTAGACATAATTATTACATAGTGGATGCTTTTTAACACAAGCCCACGAGAACCTTCATTAGTCTCCCAAAGGTCCTGTCCTTGGAAATCTTATCTTGGAATATCTACATGAGTCCCAAGCCTTTGTATATATCCTTCATAAAATCATTAGCTTCCTTAGAACAATCTGGTGCTTTATCTTGGTCATAACTAAGCATTCATGGTGTCTTTTCATAAAGTAACCAAGGATTTGACTATCTAGGTAATTATTTAAGTCCCCAATAGTCTTACAAGGAGTGTGCCAACACTCAGTTAAGAATCCACAATCATTACATTCTAGTTGTAAATATGTTTGGAAGAAGAGGGGGTCCATAGTTGTTTTGTTAATACCAAAATCAGCCCACCATTTTTTAATCCATTCACACTATCTCTGTCTTTGTGTAGTCCATGTAGCTCCAAATTTTACTCTGGTGTAATATGTTTCATCTGTTATGTCTACATTCATAATGTCCCACCATAGCTTTTTGTAGCCTATGAAATTATAAATAGTATCTAGAAAGAGAATGGTTGGATCACCTTGTGGCCACATTCCGGGATATCATACCAACTTGGCCATCTAGTTCGATAATAGCAAGAAATTTATTGAAGACCCTTTTTTAACTGCTTCCTTCTGTCTAGATTACATTGATGTCCCAAAAATCTTTGCTTAGGGATCCTTCAATTAAATGAGAAGCTAACATACTTCGTTGATACACCATGTCATGTATCCACTTTCTATCTTTGGGGTATATCTTTCTTTTTGGTACTAGATGTTGTATGTCTGTATGAGATTGTAGATTTGCATCTAGTATCTTTGTATTTCTTAGCTGCCATGTAGGGTTCCACCTTGTATAGTATTCTTCCCAACTTTGTGTCTCAGGAATGCTTCTTAGAATTTATGTATGCTGGGAGGGATTCCATTCTGTCACTACCAACATGAAATTATCTTTAGGACTGAGGTATTCTCTACTAAAGAAGTCAGGTAAACAATTCTTTTCTCCTTTTATGTGTTCAACTTCAAAGTCGAAATTTGCAAATAGAACCTGCCACCTTGCAAACTTAACTTCTCTAGGTTTCTTTATGTCTTTGTTGAGGACCTTTTTTAGTGCAGAGGCATCAGTCCTTAAAAGAAACTTCTGGTGGATTAGGTGGACATCAAATTTGTCAATGCAATTCCATGTTGCTTTGACTTCCTTTTCTATAGTAAAGTAGTTCTTATCAGATGAGCTCTAGGTTCCTGAGAAGAACTAGACAACTTGTTCTTCTCCTTCCTTCTTCTGCTTTAGAATTCCTCCCCACCCCACATCGCTGATGTCTGTTTCAACAATTTTGAAAGAATTTTCCTCAGCAATATGAAGAATAGAGAGGGTTTTTACCTTATTTTTTACTCTTTTGATGGCTTCTATGTGTGCCTGAGACCATGGTTGTGGATGTTTTTGTAAGCTCTGATTAAGTAATATTCTATCTTTGGCACAATCTTTATAAAAACTGCTCACATAGTTCAAGCATACAAAAAATCTTTGCAGCTGAATTTTTTCAGTGATAATATCTAGAAATTTATCAGCAAATTCTAGAGCGTGATTTTACAGAGTGATTTGCCCATCTTTGATTGTGTGACCTAAGAATTTGATACTTGTATGAAAGAGTTCAATCTTTTTCTTGCTGAGAACCAACGCATTATTTTTGACCAATTGTACAAATTTTTGAACATGCTTGAAGTGTTCATGGACATTTTTAGAGAATATAAGAACATAATCAATATATACCAATAACCAATCAAAATATGGTTTAAAAATCGTGTCCATGACCTTTTGGAATTTGGAAGGAGCATGGTTTAGCCCAAAAGGCATCACATTCCATTCATAGTGTCCTGCTGGGACACTGGAAGCCATTTTAAATTTATCAGATTCTCGGATTGCCACTTGCCAAAAACTTGATTTCATAACAAATTTGGAAAATACTTTAGCCCCTGCAATCCTTGCTAGGAGATTTCCTTTATGGGGAATAGGGTAAGTATCATCTGAAAGAACGGTGTTTAAAGGTCTGTAGTTTATGACTAATCTTGGAATTCCATTAACTGTTATGAAGGCTTATTGACATAAAATCCATAGCAGTTCCAAGGGCTATTGGATTCTCTGATTAGTCTTCTTTCTAACAGGCTTGCTATTTCCTTTTAATAGAGATTTTTGTATTCTTTGTTCATGGGAATTGCTCTGCTCTTGCAAGGTTTTCCTTTATGTTCTTCCTTATATGGTAATTCCACATAATGTTGTTTCCTATGCTAGAAAGCATTTGGTTCTGTGTCACAGCATTCATTTTCTATCTGTGATCTCAAGTTTCAGATCCTTTGCTTGATTATAGGAGTCTGAAGATAGTCTCCTATTTTCAGGGTAGTCTTTAGCTCTTTGAGCTCTTCTAGTTTGTCATTGGCTTTCTCTATTTGTTGCATTGTCTGTACCATAGTGGATACCATTGGAGTAGAAATAAAAGGTAGCTTGATTGTTTGCAACTTACCATTTGAGCTTGGTACAGATATAAAGCAACCAGCCTTTCCATTTTTCAGTTTGTATGATCAATGTGGCTCTACAGCGACCAAAAATGCATTTCCTAAGATGCAATCAATAGGAATGTCAGCAACATCAAATTTTAGTTTTATACAAGTTCTTTGAAGCAAATAGAAGCCTGAGGAACTTCATACAATAAGTCTTTGTTCCCTAACCCAATTATCTGTCTGAAGGACTCTACCCAGTATTTTGTAGGTATTATCTTTGAATTTATAATATTGACATCTTCTCCTAAGTCAATAAGTGTCTTTCGGGAAAAAATTTCACCATTTATACAGATATCCAACATAACATGATGTTGTTGATATTGGATGGTCATGAATCTCATATCTCTTAAATCCATAAAGTCATCCCTCTTTCTTTCAAAGATTTCAACATTTGGGTTGGTAAGATATTCATCATTTTCTTCTTCAGGTGCTTTTCCTTTCTCCAACTCAGAGAGCTTTGTTTTTAGGGAGGTGATTTCTTTCTTAAGATGATGAATATCTTGACTAACTTTTCCTATTGTTAAGGATCTAGCCTTAGAAAGTTGTTAGCTTCTTTGGATGGCTCTTGTATTTCTTTCAAAAGAGGCATCAATGAGTAATGCCTTAGATTCAATTTTTGAAGCACTTTTACTATTTCTTCCCTGGTTTTTGTGCATGGTACTCAAAAAAGTTTCAAGTAACTTTTCTTTCAGTTCTCCTTCTTCTAATGTTTTGATTTACCAAGTAACTTTGTCTCTGCATCATCTATGTTTTGTGCCATGAGAACCTTTTCTTTTGGTTTAGTGACAAAGTCTTCATCAGAAGAGCTTTCTGATTCAATACTTGATTCACACTGGTAGTTTTCTGAATCAGTATAATTGCATTCATTCATGTGCATATTCAATTATTCGTCAGAGGATTCTAAGGAAGAATATTCAAAGGATTTTGAAGTTTAGCATATTTGTTTTTATTGTATTTTTTCTCTATGTGAGGAGTTGGGGCAATTTTCAGACTTGTGATTTTTAGAACCACATTTGTAACACATGATTGACACCATGATTTCTACTTTTATTGCTCTCTTCTTCTTTGCTGCTTCGAAAGATTTCTTCCCTCTGTTTTTCTTAGATTCATTTGTTAGGGGACAACGATTTGAAGTGTGTCCTGGTTGACCACGGAGCCAACAAGTCAGTTTATTCCACTGATCCTTTTTCTGTGTTTGTAGATGAATATCCTTGGGTTCATAATAGTGTGTCTTTGGGACTACTTATAATACCTTTTCCTAGTTCCTTTTCTTTTCTTTTGTGGATATTCTCTGTGTCCTTGTCTTCTTACTTTCCTGGCCTTCTTTTTGGATTTTCTTCTTCTTATTATGGGATCATCTATAGATAGGCTATATCTACTACAGATGGATTTACTATCTGGTAGTTTTGACAATTTTTGTAGTGATTTATTTACTTTCATGCCTGTGCATAATCCTACCAGAACTCTAGTTATGATACTATATATTTCTCCCCAGGTAAAGGATTCAAAAGGCATTTGAAAAACATCTTGTTGTCTGAGATAATAAACAAATTTTGAAGGCAGAGCTGCTAAGTAGACTTGTTTCGATAAGATGTTTTTACTATCTTTGACCTCATATATTCTTTGAATCCAATCCCTATGAAAGTCTTCATATTGGGACATTTTGCTGCATTTAATGTTTATGAGAATCATCTCATTCTTAGTTGCAAGTTCAATTTCTCCTCCACACCAATGTTCTAAAATGAATGAGGTTAATTCCCCAATCATGTTGCTTTGTGGGTCACCATCAGCGTTATGGATGATATCTCCCCCTTCATCCTTCAAGATTTTAGTTTCCATTTTTATTACTAATGTTGGTGATGACTTTGTTTCCCATCATCTTACTAAGGTTCCAGTGAAACACTAAATGATAGACTTACAAGCTTCTATTTCATTCTTCCATTTAAGGCACATAAGCTTATATTTAGTAAACATTAGGTCTATCATTTGCCTTATCTGAGCAATGCTCAGATTGTCAATATTCCACTCTCTGTGTGATTCAGGATGGAAATTGTGTGTTTCAGGGAGCTTCCCTTTTCCACTAAGATCTGGTGCAAGGTACCTGGTATACTAGCTTTGGAGAGGCTTATAGATGGGGAACAGGTATGATTCTGAGCTTTCATGCTATTTTGTTTCTCTAAACAGAGAATAAAGAGCTATAGGCTCAGATTTTTCTTATGTTGTTTCTTTTGGGAGAAGAAAAGGAAATTTATCAATAGGTTTGATAGGATGTTGGATATTTACAGTTCTTTTGAACAGAGAAGAGACAAGAATAGGTTTGTCCTAAGAGGCTATATACACTCTGTCAAATCTTTCAGATAATTCTCCATTGGATTCTTGAGTAGATTGTTTCCCTATATCCACTTTCTTTTCAACATCTTCAATTCTTGTTAAAGATTCTTTCAGAAAGCCTTTTAGTATTGTAATAGAATAATTTACATCATTCAAAGTCTTGTTGACGCTATTTACATAAACTTGTAAACTATCAAAACTTTCTTTTACTTCTATAGTCTTTGCATAGTTTATTTCGAAACCTCTTACTGCCATGTTGATCCAGTTTATTTGTTCACTGACTCTTTGTATCCTACCATCAATGCCAAGAGCATTATCATCCTTTAAGACCAAGGGAATGGCTTTAGCACTATTTTGTGCTTCTCCTAATAGAATGCCTTTGTAAGGAGGAAAAGTAGTCAATTTTGCCACCATCTATTATAGTCCAGGAATGTTTTGTTGAAGATGATTCAACATCTGCCATATGTACATCTGTGCTTTCCAATTTTATTTTCCATTCATAAAAGGATAACCAAATGTTTTAATTTTTCATGTATGTCTTCCATTCATATGATAGTCTGCTAGGATATGGAGTACTAAGGTCAAAACTTTAAGCCTCATGATGGGTATATAGACCCCAATTTAGCATATTTTTTATCCATTGATTATCAATCGTATGATTTTTACATCCTTCCATAACTGAGAAGAATTTGTGCATTTCTGGTTTTGAAGGCTTCTTATAATCAGGAGGCGCAAAATTATTAAATTTGGACTAAGGGATCAGGTCATCTAGTTGTTCTAGATATCTTAGACCGTATTGAGGCATACCAGAGGGACGCATTTTGTTGAACATTTATTTAAGGCAGGGATCTTCATTTTCCAAGGAAGGAAGTTCATGAATCATCATCACATGATCAGAATCATGTGGGAGTGGAATATCAGAACATTTTGGATTAGGAAAGGGAGTTATAGAAGTTTTCGGTGGGGATACTCATGTTCTAGGGTGATGGTTCTTATGTATAACAAAGTAAGCAAGACTACTGAGATTTACTTTGTGATTACAGTTTGGACACATAACTTGCAAAGAGGCAAAGTTTACAATCTAGGTATATTCAAATAAATCCATATTATGGCAATTTACAGATGGTGGATGAGAACTGGAAGTATCAATATATTGTGGATATATGTACATAGATGAATCTTTGCAGGCTAAATCAATTCTTCTATGATTTATGGTGGATCTTCTAGGAAAAGACACTCTAGCAGATGATGGTCCTTCTTTTATCTTAGCAGAAGTGATTTTTTTGCATTGTAGGGGGTTTTGGATTATCTACAACCCAATGTTTTGGGAAACTTAAGTCTTCCCATTAGATAATTTGGTGTTCTATCTTTTGATTTTGGGCATCTGTTAGAACAACCACACTGGATTTTGATTCTTTACTGGGAGCATAGAGAATGGCAGGATAGAGGGTATTGGTATGTCTAAAACAACCACAAGTTTGAATGGCTATATTGTTTCTATTCTTCTCTATATCAAACCCCGTCGTTTGGATTTGGAGCTGCAAAATATCTTTGATGTGTTCATCAAAGGTATAGACAGAAATGTTTGGATAACAACCAAAGTAGACTGGTCCATTTGATAATGGAGCGACCATCCCCCCCTATTAATGAATCTGAATACTTATTATGTGGCAAATATCTGACTGTGGCAAGAACATAAGTATTCATCCCTCTATGGACTAGGGGATTTATCCCTATTTTTATACATCCCAAGTGTAGATATTTGGTTCCCAACCGCTTGGCTTCATTCTGAAGTTTTTTAGTATCAAGTAGAGAAATTGTTTGTACAAAATCGGAGTTTTCTTGCATCTGAATAATACTCTCTTTGATAGATATTTTGGTTACATCTTTAAGATGGAACATAGACAGATCATCATATACTTCTATAGAGGAGATGTTATGCAAACACCACTTAGGTGAAGGTTGACTCTTTAAATATTCAAGTTCTGCAAAATTTATAACCCTTTTAGACGATGATGAAAACATATCTCCTAATGATTTTTCTTGAGCTTGTTCTTTAGCTTCAGTCTCTCTAAAAGATATTGATCTTCTAGAACTATCCATTTTATAGACTTATATATTTTGAGTACTAACCACAATGAACTAGATGTTATTGGCTCTTATACCAATTTGTTGCAGGGGTTTCAAACATGAAGCTTGTTATTGTTGAGGCTCTTCTTCTATGATCCAAATCTCAGTGGAAAAGGGAAGCTCTCTGAAACACACAATTTCCATCCTGAATCACACAGAGTGTGGAATATTGACAATATGAGTATTGCGCAGATAAGGCAAATGATAGACCTAATGTTTACTAAATATAAGCTTACGTGCCTTAAAGGGGAGAATGAAATAGAAGCTTGTAAGTTTATCATTCAGTGTTTCACTGGAACCTTATTAAAATGGTGGGAAACAAAGTCATCACCAGCATTATTAATAAAAATGGAAAATAAAATCTTGAAGGATGATGGGGGAGATATCATCCAAAATGATGACGGTGACCCACGAAGCAACATGATTGGAGCATTAACCTCATTCATTTTAAAACATTGGTGTGGAGGAGAAATTGAACTTGCAAATAAGCATGAGATGATTCTCATGAACATTAAATGCAGCAAAATGTCCCAATATGAAGACTTTCATAGGGATTGGATTCAAAGAATATATGAGGTCAAAGATAGTAAAAACGTCTAATGGAAATAAGTCTACTTAGCATCTCTGCCTTCAAAATTTGTTGATTATATCAAACAACAAGATGTTTTTCAAATGCCTTTTGAATCCTTTACTTGGGGAGAAATATATAGTATCATAACCAGAGTTCTGGTAAGGATTATGCACAAGCATGAAAGTAAATAAATCACTACAAAAATTGTCAAAACTACCAGATAGTAAATCCATCTGTAGTAGATATGGCCTATCTATAGATGACCCCATAATAAGAAGAAGAAAATCCAAAAATAAGGACAAGAAAGTAAGAAGACAAGGACACATAAAATATCCACAAAAGAAAAGAAAAGGAACCAAGAAAGGGTACTATAAGTATGTCCTAAAGACATAGTATTATGAACCCAAGGATATTCATCTTCAAACACAGAAAAATGATCAGTGGAATAAAATGACTTGCTAGCTCTGTGGTCAACTAGGACACACTTCAAATCGTTGCCCCCTGGTAGATGAATCTAATAAAAACAGAGGGAAGAAATCTTTCGAAGCAGCAAAGAAGAAGAGAGTAGTAAAAGTAGAAAGCATGGTGTCAATCATGTGTTACAAATATGGTTCTAAAAATCACAAGTCTGAAAATTGCCCCAACTCCTCACATAGAGAACAAATACAACAACAACAAATCCGCTCAACTTCAAAATTCTTTGAATATTTTTCCTCAGAATCCTCTGACGAAGAATTGAATATGCACATGAATGAATGCAATTGTACTGATTTAGAAAACTGCCAATGTGAATCAAGTACTAAATCAGAAATCTCTTCTGATGAAGACTTTGCCACTAAACCAAAAGAAAAGGTTCTCATGGCACAGACCATAGATGATGCAGAGACAAAGTTACTTGCTCAAATCAAAACATTAGAAGAAGGAGAACGGAAAGAAAAGTTACTTGAAACTTTTTTTAGTACCATGCACAAAAACCAGGGACGAAATAGTAAAAGTGCTTCAAAAATTTAATCCAAGGCATTATTCATTGATGCCTCTTTTGAAAGAAATACAAGAGCCTTCCAAAGAAGCCAAAAGCTTTCTAAGGCTAGATCCTTAACAATAGGAGAATTCAGTCAAGAGATTCATCATCTTAAGAAAGAAATTGCCTCCCTAAAAACAAAGGTCTCTGAGTTGGAGAAAGGAAAAGCACCTAAAGAAGAAAATGATGAATATCTTACCAACCCAAATTTGAAATCTTTGAAGGAAAAAGGGATGACTTTATGGATTTAAGAGATATGAGAGTTGTGACCATCCAATATCAACAACATCATGTTATGTTGGATATCTGTATAAATGGTGAAATGTTTTCCCTAAAGACACTTATTGACTCATTAGCAGATGTCAATATACTAAATTCAAAGACAATACCTGCAAAATACTGGGTAAAGTCCTTCAAAAAGGTAATTGGGTTAGGGAACAAAGACTTATTGTATGAAATTCCTCAAGCTTCTATCTGCTTCAAAGAACATTGTATAAAACTAAAATTTGTTGTTGCTGACATTCCTATTGATTACATCTTAGGAATGTATTTTTGGCCATTGTAGAGCCACAAATGGTTTAGCCAGACTGAAAAATGGAAAGGTTGGCTACTTTATATCCGTACCAAGCTCAAATGGTAAGTTGCAAACAATCAAGCTACATTTTACTTCTACTCCAAGGGTATCCACTATGGTACAAGCAATGCAGCAAATAGAGAAAGCCGAAAATAAACAAGAAGAGCTCAAAGAGAAAAAGGTTACCATGGAAATAGGGGACTATCTTCAGACTCCTATAATCAAGCAAAGGATCTCAAACTTGAGATCATAGATAGAAAAAGAATGTTGTGACGAAGAACCAAACGCTTTCTGGCATAGGAAACAGCATTATGTGGAATTACCATATAAGTAAGAATATGAAGGAAAACCTTGCAAGAGCAGAGCAATTCCCATGAACAAATAATACAGATATCTCTGTCAAAAGGAAATAGCAAGCCTGTTAGAAAGAAGACTAATCAGAGATTCCAACAGTCCTTGGAACATTTATGGATTTTATGTCAATAAGCATTCATAACAGTTAAGGGGAGTTCCAAGACTAGTCATAAACTACAGACATTTAAACATTGTTCTTTCATATGATACTTATCCTATTCCCCCTAAGGGGAATCTCCTAGCAAGGATTGCAGGGGCTAAAGCATTTTCCAAATTTGATATGAAATCAGGTTTCTGGCAAGTGGCAATATGAGAATCTGATAAATTTAAAACGGCTTTCAGTGTCCCAGCAAGACACTATGAATGGAATGTGATGCCTTTTGGGCTAAAGCATGCTCCTTCCAAATTCCAAAAGGTCATGGGCACGATTTTTAAACCATATTTTGATTGTTTATTGGTATATATTGATGATGTTCTTATATTCTCTAAAAATGTCCATGAACACTTCAATCATGTTCAGAAATTTGTACAACTAGTCAAAAATAATGGGTTGGTTCTAGCAAGAAAAATATTGAACTCTTTCGAACAAGTATAAAATTCTTAGGCCACACAATCAAAGATGGGCAGATCACTCTGCAAAATCCTGCTCTAGAATTTGTTGATAAATTTCCAGATATTATTGCTAACAAAACTCAGTTGCAGACATTTTTGGGATGCTTGAACTATATGAGCAGTTTTTATAAAGATTATGCCAAAGATAGAATATTACTTAATCAGAGCTTACAAAAACATCCACAACCATGGTCTCAGGCACACACAAAAGCCATCAAAAGAGTAAAAGCTAAGGTAAAAACTCTCCCTATACTTCATATTGTTGATGAAAATTGTTGAAACAGACGCCAATGATGTGGGGTGGGGAGGAATTCTAAAGCAAAAGAAGGAAGGAGAAGAAAAAGTTGTCCAGATCGTCTCAGCAACCTGGAGCCGATCTAAGAAGAACTCCTCTACTATAGAAAAAGAAGTGAAAGCAGCATGGAATTGCATTGACAAATTTAATTTCCACCTAATCCACAAGAAGTTTCTTTTAAGGACTGATGCCTCTGCACTAAAAAAGTTCCTCAACAAAGACATAAAGAAACATGGAGAAGCTAAGTTTGCAAGGTGGCAGGCTCTATTTGCAAGTTTCGACTTTGACGTCGAACACATTAAAGGAGAAAAGAATTGTTTACTTGACTTCTTGAGTAGAGAATACCTCAGTCAAAAAGATAATGTCATGGTGATAGTGACAGAATGGGATCCTTCCCAGCATACAAAAATTCTATGAAGCATTCCTAAAACACAAAGTTGGGAAGAATATTGTACAAGGTGGAAACCTACATGGCAACTAAGAAATACAAAGATACTAGATGCAAATCTACAATCTCATATAGACATACAACATTTAGTACCAGAAAGAAAGATCTACCCCAAAGGCAGTAAGTGGATACATGACATGGTGTATCAACGGAGTATGTTAGCTGCTCATTTAGCTGAAGAATTCCTAAGAAAATATTTTCAGGATATCATTGTAATATGGACGGAAGGAAGCAGTCAAAAAATATTCTTCGATAAATTTTTTGCTATTAATCGAACCAAATGGCCAAGTTGGTATGATATGCCTGGAATGTGGCTATAAGGTGATCCAGCCATTCTCTTTCCAAATACTATTTATAATTTCACAGACTACAAAAAACTATGGTGGTACATTATGAATGTAGACAGAAGGGATGAAACTTATTACACCAGAGTAAAATTTGGAGCTACGTGGACTACACAAAGATAGAGACGATGTGAATGGATTCAACAATTGTTGGTTGATTTTAGTATTAACAAAATAGCTATGGACCCCATCTTCTTCCAAACATATTTCCAACTAGAATGTAATGATTATGGATTCTTAACTGAGTGTTGGCACACTCCTTGTAATACTACTGGAAATTTAAATAATTACGCAGACAGTCAAATTCTTGGTTACTTTAAGAAAAGACACCATGAATGGCTAGTCATTACCAAGATAAAACACCAAATTGTTCTAAGGAATCCAATGATTTTACAAAGGATATATACAAAGGCTTGGGACTCATATAGATATTCCAAGATAATATTTCCAGGGACCACACCTTTGGGAGACTAATGAAGGTTCTCGTGGGCTTGTCCTAAAAAACATCCACTATGTAATAATGATGTCTAATCACAGAACTGTACATGACCAGTTTTCTCGTGGGTTTTACTGTTTCAAAGTCTCCACTATGTAAATATCTTATCTTTCTACAGTTTAAAGGAATAAATAGTGTAAAGTTTTCCATGGGATTTTTTCAAATCATCCACTGTGTAAACCAGTACGAAGATCCTTTTCTAGTCACGAGACCCGGAGCACTTCTCCGAATTTTGGTGGGATTTGACCCACATCTCAATGACTGATGGAGGATAGTACTAAATGTTTCTGCTAGATCATTGAATTTTGGTCTCCTCAATCTCCTATATAAGTAGAGAGCTAGGCTCATTGAAGGCATTCACAGTGGAGTGTGAGTTTTGGGTTTTTATTTTTGAGTCTACCAAGAAAGTTCTTGCTTTCATCTCCTTAGAGTTCGGATCTGAGAAGCATGCGCATCAGAGTGAGAGCTGTGGTGAGAACCTAAAGTGGCCAGATTCTTAGGATTGAAGTCTGTCAAGTGCGTTTTAGATATTGAAGTTCTGAGACAGAGTCTATGAAAGGCTAGGAAGCCTTCAAATAGCTTCTTACTTGTCAAGTCGCAACATCTGATAAAAGCCTAAATAGTCTATCTCTAGTAAAGAGCTATAGAATCTCTCTGAAAGAATTGTAAACAATATCTTCATAAATAATATGAGTACCCATTTCTAAGTTGAACTTTCATTTGAGTACTTTCCTATTTTTCCGCCTATGTTATATTGTATGTTGAGGTGGTATCTATGAGACAAGAGGTTCGCTTGAGGTTCATCGGAGGTTCGCTGAGGTTTGAAGAACACTAGTCCGTTAAAGGAAGGAGGTCATGTGAAGGACACTAGAGTGTGAAAGATCAAAGGTTCGTGTATGAGTTCATGTAAAGGTTTGTGTATTTATCACAGAAGAAGAGCCTCAGCAATAGCAAGCTTCGTGTCTGAAGCCCCTGTAGCAAATTGGTATCAGAGCCAATAACGTCTGGTTCATTGCAGTTAGTACTCAAAATCTATAAGTCTATAAAATGGATAGTTCTAGAAGATCAGTATCTTTCAGAGAGCTTGAAGCTGAAGAACAAGTTGAAGAAAACCCATTAAGAGATATGTTTGCATCATCATCTAAAAGGGTTATAAATTCTGCAGAACTTGAGTATTTAGAGGGTCAACCTTCACCTAAGTGGTGTTTGCTTAGCATCTCCTCTACATAAGTATATGTTGATCTGTCTATGTTCCACCTTAAAGCTATAACCAGAATATCTATCAAAGAGAGTATTAGTCAGATACAAGAAAACTCTGATTCTGTACAAACAATTTCTCTACTTGATACTAAAAAACTTCAGAATGAAGCCAAGCGGTTGGGAACCAAATATCTACACTTGGGATGTATAAGAATAAGGATAAATCCCCTAGTCCATAGAGGGATGAATACTTATGTTCTTGCCACAGTCATAGATTTGACACATAATAAGTATTCAGATTCATTAATAGGAGGGATGGTCGCTCCATTATGAAATGGACCAGTCTACTTTGACTGTTGTCCAAACTTTTATGTCTATACGTTTGATGAACACATCAAAGATATTTTGCAGCTCCAGATCCAAACGACAAGGTTTGATATGAAGAAACACACAATTAAGACTAACATAGCTCTTATTGTATTATAAGATTAAGACTAGCATAGCTAGTAAGTGGTAGTGCTAAAAAAAAAAATTTGCTATAACTATGACAAAAAAATCCAGAAATTTTATCAACAAACCACTTATATAGATTATATATGGTTTAATAAAAACTTTGATCATGTACTTGTAACTTAAAAATATTATTATCCGTTAAAAAAACAATTCTCATAATTAGAATTTCAACATTTTATTTTTCTATGCTCCTTGTTTTTTTTTAAATATAAAAACTTGTCCTTAAAAAGTACAAAAACAATGATATAAAAAATCAACTTTAAATCAACAAGATAATAATGCTTCCTGTCAACAAGATAATAATGCTTCCTATCCCAAAAAAAAGGGGTTGATTATATGATTTTGCAAAAACATGTAGATTACTTTTACAACATAATAATTTGAAAGAAAAAATTTTAACAAATTAACAAAATACTTGAAACTATATAAAAAAAAAAATCACAATAAAATTCAAATACTACTATTTATATCACAATTTTAATATAGCTTATATTTTTAAAACAAATAAATACAATTTAATTAAAAATGAAATTAAACAAAAATAAAAATATCAAGAACAAAATTGAAAAATGAATCCACTAAATCTAAATGTAGGGTATTAAAAAGAAATCGAGAATTAAAATCATATTTCAAAATTTCAAAATAAACACAAAAAAAAATCAAAAATCAAATTCAAAATAAACTTATATAAATATAAATATATATATATGATACGAAAAAAAAATAGTTAAAAGGGATTAGATTTAATGGTAGAAAGCAAGTAATTTTTCACCATTGAGTAAGGTTCTATTCTTATGAGAGCCTATCAATGAAGCCATAGGAGTACCTCGAGGTAAGTGGTTGAAGATGTGGTTGCATCCAGAGAGACTGTGATAAAAATGGTGTTGTCGCTTATGCATGCATAATTGGATCAAAGCACACCCCTATGTCCTTTTAAAAAAAATCTGCGAGTGTGTAGACCTATTGATGGCAAGTTGTACTATTAAGGCACTCCTTTTGTAAAGGTCACCATTTCAAACTCAGATTTACTCATATCCATGGTAAAGGAAATGGTGTACACCTAGTAGTTATACGGGTAGCGATCAAAATCGACCCTTTGTCATCCAAGTACAAGCCCAACCTATTTCTCAATTCCTCTAGTTACAAAAATTTTGAAAAAAAAAGTTAAAAACCACATATAGAAGAAAAAAAAAATCACAATTATTATAAAAAAAATAAAACATCTAAAAAAGGACTCCCCTAATAGAATCTCCCCTACCCATTTATAAAGGGAAAAAAAATGCAACTCCCCTCTCCTTCCCTATCCTTCCCTTTCGTTCCCTTCCCTTCCCTATCCCTTTCCCCCAACCTGTCCCTTTCCCCCAACCTTCCTTCGCCTCCTTCCCTTCACCCCCTCACCCCACCAACTTCTCCTTACCAACAATGAAAGAAACCACATGCTAACAACAACTTCCTCCACACTAAAAAATAACATGAACAACCACATGGCCCTGCCATCTTCTTCCCATCCAAAAATGATGAGAGCAATCACATTTACTATTCTTCAATGTGGATGTAGTTAAGGAGAGGAGGGGAGAGGGAAATGAAGAGGGAGGAGAGTGGGGATGAAGAGAAAAGGAGAGGGGGAGGGGTTGAGGTGATAGAGAATGTGGTGAAAGGGGGCCAATTTAGGGGAAAAGGATGAGAGGATAGGGAAAAGGGTGAGAAAGGGGAGGAAGATGGGCTAAGAGGAAAGAAAAGGGGCAAGGGAAGGGAAAAAAGAAGGGAGGAAGATGTGAAGGGGGGAGTAGGTAAAAGAACCATTGTCGGAATAGGGAGGCGTTTACTTTATTGGAAGATAATAAGAATCATCATAAATAATGATTTTATTTTATTTTCAAATAAGACAACCATTTTTCTAATTTCTTTATTTTTTTAAATGGTACTTAAATAAGTTTTTATAAGAAAAAAAATATTTTTGTTTTTTTTGAAAAATAAAGTAAAAAAATAATTTATTTATTATATTATAATAATATTATATAGTTAAATGTTAGATAAAATGATTGTTTCACAAAAAAAACATATAATTACATCACTATCTAATTGGTTAAAAAAGACATCATAATCACATCATTATCTAATTTGTTTGTATCTTTCTTACCAAATAGGATATCAAATTCCTTCACAAGAAAGAAATATAACTAATCCATATTCTATATCTATTAAAATACAAGTTTTAGCTAGATAGTGATGATGATATTAATTGATAGGTAATTCATACCTATCTAAATTGAAGAATAAATTAGGTGTAAAGGCTAAAATCAAACAAATTCCATAAAGTTTTGAGCAACTAAATTATATGAAAATGAAAGTGAAAATGAAAGTGATATTATTAAAGTTGTTATATGAAAATGAAAGTGATATCATTATAAAAAGTTTTGAGCAACTAAATTATATGAAAATGAAAGTGATATTATTATTTAAATTGTTATGAAATGAAATGATATTTTATTAAGTTGTTTTAGAGTGTATTTTTAGACTTATTCAATTTAATTAAATATTTTATATTTTAACAGTTAATTTGAAACTTTTTTTATAAGAAAATTTAATTAATATTTTACTATAAATTTATTTTTATTATAATGAAATAAGTGATATTACTATTAAAGTTGTTTTAGAGTGTCATTTAAATTTATTCAAACTTATTAAATATTTTATAACAACTAAATTGAAACCCTTAATTCTTTAATGAAACATTTATTACACTATTTAATATAAATTTATTTTATTATATTGAGATAAACAATTAATGAGATAAAACTCCCATATTCATTGATCAAAAGGCACATTTAAGCTTTTTAAATTTGTAGCTTTATAATCTCTTTTAAAATTTTGCTATGCTTTATAATTTCTCCTTCTCACCTTTGCTAGAGTTAAGAAGTTAATCAAAACATATTAAAAAAAAAAATAGTTTTATAATTTTTCTTTAAGAAGAAGCTTTAAATGCGATTTTTTTTTACGTAAAAACATAATATTTTATATTAAAAGTTTTATGAGATATAAATTAGTTAGTTTGATTGGAGTTTAGTTTTAATTAATTTTAGGTTCAAATTTTATGGAAAGTGATTGAGAATGGAAGTCATATTGGGAGATTAAACTATCCAAACATATATCATACAATATTTGTGATAACAACTAATTGTAAGTAAATCATTTTTCCATCAAATAAATAAACTAATCTTAATTTAAATTCTATTTAATTACAGCATAACATTACAAATGTGGAAGAAAAAAACATAAACATTATAAAATAAATTAACATAACATTATAAACTAAAAAAAATAGAAATACAATATTAAAAATGAAAAAAGTCCGTGCCACTTAAGTGGATGTTATACATTTAAAAAAGTTGCACATTGATATATGAAGTAGAAAAGTTATTGCTTGGTAAGGGATATGTACTTGCATAGACTTTTGGTGGGTAGTAACCACTACTAAGTTGACACATTTACACTTTTACTCTTAATAGTCAAAGCATTGAAGAAAACATAAATAATGGTAGGTAGTAACTCCCAGTAAGTATATTTAATTCCATTTTATTTCTGTTCATTCTTTATGGAATATTTGGTTAAATTATGGTGGGCTATAAATGATTATAAATAAGTTATTTACTTGAGTTTGAGCTATTTTCAAGGATTTTAATTACAAAGCGTATTTTCATTGCACAAATATTAAAAACCGTGACATAAATATTGCAACTACATCTAGAAATTTCGGCAAAAAAATCTAAGGCGGTTATTCACATAGCACAATAATTTTGCCTTCAAAATTATGGTTCAATCAAATATTTAAAAAA
>APFE031315570.1:0-12040 GCA_000404065.3 Pinus taeda | reverse complement strand
TTATATTACTTATACTCTGAAAATTTGAAAACTAAATACTAATTTGAATATTTGATGATATCTAAATAATGGATGGTTCTCTCAATATTTGATGATATCTAAATAATGGATGGTTCTCTCAATCCTTTTTGTGGTACCCAGCAAAGCACGTGTAGATGCTTCTCCAACTATGAGTAACAAAGTTTCTTGTTTTACCAAAATGTAAGGAAATATTATGCAATGTTAATTTGAATATAGGATAAAGGAATATAAACTTGTTTTAACAAAATGTAAGGAAATATTATGTGATGTTAATTTGAATATAGGATAAAAGAATATATATAGTTGTAGTTTAAAAATTAGTAGAAAAATATGTTATGTATATATCTATATATATTAAATTTAATATGATTAAGTATATTTTTTGGGTAAAAGATTATTATTTATTTATAATTAAAATGAATTAAACACATATATATGAAAAATGGTTTATATAATAGTTATTATTATATATTAAAGTTATTGATAATCATTATAACAAATGTTATATAGTAGTTAGTATTTCATGCTTAATTTAAATATAATTAAACTAAACTAAAGTAAAACAATAAAAAACTAAAATGGCATATACTTTATTTTACAACAACAATATTAAATATTAATATTGTAAACATGTATTTGTTAATTTAAAAAAAAATGATGATGTGAAATAAATGCAAGAAAATTATTTATTAAAAAAATCTTTGAAAATTAGAAGTGAGATTTTGTCAAAGGGAAGAAAAGTCATTAAAATTAAGAAATAAAATTGAACCATTTTTTCATAAGTAGATATAATATAACTCTATGTTAACTTGTTTCTAGAGTCTCTATATTGTTGTTACTATTATTTGTAGTTTCTAATGTACAAAAAAAGGCTTTTATAATATTCTTCCAAAAATAATATGTTAGAGTCACAAACTAAATATTTTGCTTGTCTAGAGACCAAAGACATATTAGTTAGAAAATACTATGATGTTCTTAAATAATATAATTCAGTGTTGAATCATCAATGCATATGGGAGCTCTTTTACTAATGTCAACACCTTCAAGAAAGAAATATTGAAGTGTTTAATATGTTCAAGCTAAAAACATAAAATGTTTCAATGCTCAATAAGGTAATCATGTTTGTTTTCATAACAAAATAACATAATACTACAACAGATCATAAACAAATGAAATTTTCAAAAGCCCCATATAATTTCCAACATAAACAATATGATTTCTAGCTGAAACCACATGCAAAAGATAAAAAATATTTGAGGAAATAGATGGTTGGAATTTCTGCAATTAAAACCTTGCTATACCTTACAATTTCTACTAAAACGCATTTTCCAGTTGAAAAATTATGCATAATTTCACCAATGTATAATGATAAAGATGGCTGGAAAAATCTACAATCAACCCATGGTTGTCCCATGAAATTTTCAATGTACACAATGTCATCTTTCAAATGAGAGCTACAATTTTCTATAAAACAAACTACTTTGAAGACAAATCATTGTACAAATTATTACTATCTAAATTAATAATAATACGTAAATTAATGCCCTATACACAATGATAGCTCGTATAATATTAAAAGAGGTGATGAAAATGAGATTTTGGAGATTGCCCAAAATCCCAAATTCTTTAAA
Source organism: Pinus taeda (assembly GCA_000404065.3). NCBI lineage: Eukaryota > Viridiplantae > Streptophyta > Pinopsida > Pinales > Pinaceae > Pinus > Pinus taeda. The sequence continues at coordinate 10,388 of APFE031315570.1, read as the reverse complement.
AATCTTGATCCTGAACGTGTGAGTTATAGGCCCACTCAATCTTTCCGCTACGCTGCAATAGGAATATTTATTCACTGTTGTCAAGAATGAAAACAGAACATATAGGATTGGCGCACACAGATATTTGGAACGCACACACTTCACAACATTATAACGGTCCACCGTATAAGGGTTGAACCCACAGCACACATCATAAGAGGTGAACGCACAGCATACAATACATCATATATGGCTCATGTATACAGCACACAGCATTTAATAACCACCACAGGCTATGTAATATTATCAAATCAACATTGTTTAATTTATGGTGCGCAGTCCATAGCACGCACTGTTTGGCGGTCCTTTTTTTGTTGCCACGGTACTGTTAATGCCAACGCAATTACATATATTACCACAGCTTATAATCTAACGCTACAGGCATTGTCACCATAACAAAAAAAACAGTATACGCGCGCCAGTTTAAAGCACGTTCCAATCTAATGAAATCTTTGTATTCAACCATCCAAAAACATTAATCCGAGAGTAGAAAGGCTACCCAGCCTTCCAATACACAGTGAACTAATTTATTGCATACATGCATCCATAACAACACGAAATTTAGCCAATTATCAAATACACACAAACGTATAAATGGGCACAACTTACACTAAACCCAGGTATATATATATATCACAAAACTAGTACAAAATTAAGGCATTTCAGCCTTAAACGAGCTCTAGCTCGATTACATCTCACCACTCACAAAATTCTTCACAAACAGATACCTAACACACCCTATCACATTGCCTTTATATAAGAATTGTAGGAAGAATTTTAGGAAGGATCAATCCTATCCTCTCCGGATTTTCTCCACAAAAGCTTCATGCATGCGCTTTAAATCTGCTTTATTCTTTTTAAATCTATTTTTCTCCTTTAAATCAAGCTTTTCTCTTGTTCTGATCCTCTGGTCCAGGTTAGCTAGCTTAGTTGCTGGTTGCTCCCGCATCAAGAGGTGAGTTTGTTGAGGTTGACTTGTGCAGCAGAAAATGATATCGGACTGATTTGTAATACACGACATGCCTATAGGACAATTTTTACAGGAATCTACTACACAATTTTTGAATAGTTGATGAGGAGGCATTCCAGTTGAAATATAAATAACCACACTAACACACAACTAAATCCTCATCAATACAAATAAAAATATGAAAATGTTAAATATTTTTTTTTAACATACAACATTGAGATATAAATAAAAATATGCATATATTAAATATTTAATTCTAAATAAAAATAAAAAATTAATCTAACTTGTATAAGTTATAACAGTTATGTTGAATAATAATAACACAACAATCATAGGAATCACATTGCCAACTTTAACTTCACAAGTTGTCATTCTCCAAATCTCTGATATTTGACTGCAAACAATATAACAAAAGGTCTTTATGATTTGACTAGAATGAAGAATGAGATGTGTATATATAAGACAATGGGAGAAAATTACACTCAAATTTTGATTTGATTTTATTAATTTCTTATTTTTTAGAATTTTTTTTTATTAATTTAATTATATTCATTGAAGTGGAAGTTTTATTGTATGTTGCTTCCAAGGAAAGAAACTTATAGAAATGTGAAGGGAGAAAATTTAAGTCAAATTAAAAATTAACAAGAAAAAAAAAACTATGATTAATGGAATTGGAATTGAAAATAGAGAGAAAAAAGTATAAGTCATATTACAAAGTAATAAAACTACGGCCCCAAGGGTTAGCTCAATTGGTCGAGTCCCGTCTTATAAGCACCTCGCTAATGGGAGGTCATGGGGTCAATTATCCTGGATGCTCTTGGGGTTAGGCTAGTCAAATAAGTCGGTGGGATTTAAAATGATCCCTTCCGGTGGATCTACCCCAGATTGTTGCCATGGGCATAGCTCCATTATCCGTGAACCACATTCAAAATAATAATGATAAGAATAAATCTAAATGTGTGTGTGTGTGTGTTTAATTATTTTTTCCTCTTTAAATAAATAAATAAAAACAAAAAACAAAAACAAAAACAAAAAGGTAACTAATAGAAAATGGAAGTATTATTCTTCCAAAACCAAATTTATTTGGGAGAGAGTCATGTCAAGGTTCTAACATATTAGAGTTCTGCATGGAGGAAAAGATATCTGGATATCTGAGGGTTGCATTGGGCAACCACTTAAAGAATGACCCAGATCCAAATTCATCTCGGCAACATATGGTTTAAGGTTCCATTAAGGTGAGGTTCCATGTAGAAGATCTATCCAAGGGTTTAAGAATCCAAGGGTAGCACGATGCAAGAATTAAGGACTAATACAATTCCATATATGAACTTAACATTGATAGTCACAGTTCCTTTATTTTTATGCTTCTATATTAAAACTTTGTATCTGGGCATCCAACCCTTTTGAGATTTGATAAAGGAAAACAGAGAAAACACCTAAATACCATATTTCATCAAGCTAGCGATGACATCGAATCCACGTAGAAAAGGTGATAGGTGGTAGCAATAGATAGGATGACAAATGGTGTCAAGTGGTATGATGTGGCAGACAACTAACATGGGACATTGTTAGCGACACATGTGGAAGGTATAATTGGACCTATTGGGTGGTTAAGTGGTATATTTTGAGGTGACACATGGCACCACTCAGAGGATGCCACATGAAAGGATGATGTCACTATGATGCATGGTATAGTGTCATGATGTGGTAGTGTGACGAGGCAAAGTATCATGATAGTGTGAGGTGGAAGAACCCGATTGGCTAACAGAGATGAGCTAGTTGAGTTGGTTGTTGAATTGGTTAGCTAATAGCCAACTGACGTGGTAAGGTCTTTATTCGTGAGTCATGTATCTAGGCATCCGAGACTCCGAGCATTTTACACAAATTCCATAATCAAAATGCACATGGATACCGAATTGAACAAGAAAAATGCTAAGATCCTAAAATCTTAAGTCGTTGATATCGCCTTAAGGTCATATGTGCTTGAGAGCTGAAGTTTAATGGAGCAACATAATTCAAATTTGGTGTTTGAGTGCCAAAGCATAGTTATGAGCACAGTTGTGGTTGTGAATAAAAATTGAAGCTAAGCTAGTGTGAAGACAAGATAATTAAAGTGAGCCTTTGTGTATTGAATGATGTTAAACCAATGTAAGAGAGAACAATCAGTTAAAATTGTATGTGAATAAGTGGGATTTGTGCATGACTTGGTTTAGTTGATTTAGTAAAATGATTTGATATAGTTGATACACTCAAAGAGTAAATTACCATAGGAAAATATCATGTACTGATACCCATGCAAAACTATGGACAAACATATAAAAGAAAATTAAATCAATGAAGGAATGTAACTTGTTCTAATGAAGAGTTGAAATGGGTTGAAAGTGTGAAAGGGTCGAGACTCTTAGAGGTCGTGCTAATGAAAAATAGAGGCTAAGTGAGTGGAATGATTAGATGTTATTGTAAAACACTAGAAAACGAAGAGGGCCAAGAGATTATGGAGTGCTTGAGAAGGTTGAGTTGGGAAGAAGAGCCCAAAACATATGGGAATGTTGAATCATATTTGATATAGCATAGAAGAGTTAATGACCAAACTTGAGAAGCTATAACCAGATTTGGAAGTGAAGAAAGAGTTGTTGAGCAAATCTAAAAAGTTGTGATCATATTTGGGTGTGAGAAAAGAGTTGCAAAGCAGAGACAGAGTTAAAAATACAAGTATAGAGAGCCTAATTATATTTATGGTGCAGTGAAAAATATATTTGATCGAGAATTGAAGCAATGAGAGAAGCAAATACAAGTCTAAAGTTTAAAGTGACAAGAGTACACGTGGATCTAAGTCTGAAATTTTATGAAAAAATGGATCTACTAGGTTCTATAGGTTGGTTCCTACACATCAAGGGGTTGGTGCTTCCTTCAGGTTGGTGCCTATAAAATAATTGTGGGTTTGTGCCTTCTACAAGTGGGTGCTTGCAAATCAGGGAGTTGGTGCTTCCTTCAGGTCGGCGCCTCTAAAACAATTGGGGGTCGATGCCTCTTGCAAGTGGTTGTTTCCTTTTGGTTGATCCTAGTAAACAAGATGTAACAACATTTTGGAGCTTACATTACAAACAAAACAAGGTTTGTGCTTTTCTCCCTTAATGTGTTTCTACATACATTTAATGTCTCCATGTTTCATGTGTTTACGTTTCTTATGGTGTTGTTGTGTGATTTATGAGTTTCTTAAATAGTTGATTGCTAAATGAATTAAAATATTATATATTGGTAAAATTATCAAAATTGGTCATAATATTGATTCACCACCCTCTCAGTATTATCTTGGTTTCCAACATTTGGTATCTGAGTGGGTTCCTTCATAATAGTTTAATCGTTGGAAGGTATATTTCAAGGACCGTAACTATCTAGGATTGGCTTACTCCATATGGAGTACCACTTTTGAATGGATAAGATTATGTATTCTAGAAGGTAAGAATGGAAGCTTACTTAATGGCTCTTGATTTAGATATATGGCACTCTATAGTGAATGGGGAGAAGAATGAACATAGTTCATAAGAAAAGAAGGTTTTCTTGAAAGCAATATCAAATCCAAACTCTGATAAAGTGAGTCATTGTGAGATTGCAAAAGAGATGTTGAATAAGTTGCAATTTATATATGAAGAATGAAATCAAAAAGCACCAGTGAAGATTAGAGACCATGGTTGCTCAAGTAATGAAACAAATCTTGAAGAAGATCCCTTTGTTATAAATGCTCAAGTTGTTGATCATCTAGAGGATGAAGCTAGAGGTAAAGAAAGTAGTAATGAGAAGTGATCTACAGGTATGTTGTTATTATATTGTAATTGTAAAATAATAGGTCATCTTGGTCTTAATTGTTCAAATGCAAGTTTAGAATCCAATAGTAATAAAGAAGAACTAAAAATTGAGAGAGGACCCTTTAAGCAAAACAAGAAAAATTCTCACGATTTCCCATGTGAAGAAGATAATAGATGCACATCTAATAGTGATCAATAAGGAACACTTCTTATGTCTGTGGACTAGATTTTAGAGTTAGAGAAGGTCTTGCTTAAGATATATCCTTCAGACGAAAACTTATCTCTACTCTAGAAGAGACTGAGAAGCTTACAACAATAAATCATAGACAATGAATTTCTACATGATTATGAAAAGAAGGATCAAGATCTTGAAGAACTAAATAAAACAATTGTTATCAAGAGGACTCAATAAGAAGAGGTCAAAAGAATGAATAAAGTGATTATAAAGTAGTTAAATGAACAAGAAGCCCATTGTGAGAAACTAGAAGTGAGCTTGTTTCACTGGGATATGATATAGAAAAATCCAATGATCAACCAAATCAATATCAAAAGAGTAACAAGATTCTACATGGTATTCTAAGTAATTATAGATCCACTATCATCAATACTGGACTTGGATATAAAGAAGAATCAAGCTCTAAGAAAGTTGAAGATATAATATCAGTCAACCATGTTGAAGAAGTCAAAAGACCTATCAATAATGCAGTCAAAGGAAGTGTTGGACATCAACAGTAACAAGGAAATCAATAGCAACAAACACAAGTAGATAACAGCCATAATGAGCAACAACAACTAAGAGAGATAAAGAATATAATGTATATATATATATATATATATATATAATATATATATATATATATATATTACACACACACACACAAGTAGATAACAATCATAGGAGCAACAACCAAGTATATATATCTTGGTTGTTGTTGCTCCTTATAATTGGTATCTACTTGTGTGTATATATATATATAGATATATCAGCAGCAAAGGAAAGCTCATGACAACAAATTGAATAGAAATAGGGAATGAGTGAGGAACCAACAGAGATTTTATCCCCCTTAAGGGTAAAAGACATTGAAGATTCAAAATTTCCCTTCTCAAAAGCAAAGTACTCCAGGTATCAAAGATTTTTCAACGGGATTGTCTAGTTCTTCTTCTAGTTCCTCTACTCATGTTATATTATAATAAGTTTCTTCTTATTCTTCTTCACTAGGAACCTATATTTCTTGTCCTAGAAGTTGCTCTCCCGTCGAATATAGGAAAAGTACTCATTTTGTTGGGGATGTAGGTTCTTTAACTACAGCTCCAGTAGAAGAAGTCGTTGAAACCTTTGGTTGGATTTCAGATCTATGCACCTCAAGAAGTCTATGTCTACCTACAAATGATGGAATGCAAGTATGAGTGGATGGTGTGGCACTATGAGGTTTAAAGGGGGTGATTGGTGATGTTGGAATTTAACTTCTACCTCTAGTTACAAATATACCTCTAGAATCCATTTCTCTATGCATAAATGATTTTTACCATGCTTTAATTATGCATCTACAAAATTGAATTCACCTAAAATGATATGCAAACTAAGAACGGAATCCTATACACACCTCCCTGGAAATGGTGCCAAAATGTTGGGTAATTTAATTCTTCTTAAATCACTTCATTAATTTTCAACCAAGGTTCGTGTACTTGTGAGATGTAGGTGCACCATATATGCTAGGAATTATATCTATGGATTGAATTATTCTAAGTATGAAATTATCCCAAGTATGGAAAAATGTTTGAATGAAATTTAGAGAGTAACCACGCACAAGTTCTTTCTATTCAAAGTTACATCAAAACACAATTACTTAACTAAATTGAAATCTATTGCTTGCAGAATTGGAAATCTATTTTAATTGTAGAATCCAAACCTTATTTCTACTTGCATAGAAGGAAATGTTAACAGTAGATTGCGGGAAAAAAAATGCTACCTGCAGAATTGAAAACACTACAACACTACTTTGCAGAAAGGAACCTCTACACTAATTGCATAAAATTATTAAGAAAATCATTAATTAAAATTATTAAATTCATGGAAAAATTAATTAAAATTAATAAAATTTTAAATTAATTAAAATTGTCATTATAAATAATGGCATGGTCGGCTCACAAAATTTCACTCTCCACATAGCTCACTCCTCTATTTATCCAACTCCCGCGAGATCTTCCCTTCACACTTATAGATCTATCCTGATCATGAGCCACGGTGGATGGCTTGAAACGTCAATTCTAAAAACAATGGATCTAATAATTCCGGAAGAAAATTCTACACACAATATAAATCACAGAAGCCTCAAAACAACAACATCTCAAGTCACATGAAGAAGATAATAATCATTCAAGATGAGATGCAACAGAAGAGTTGTATGCTAAAAGGCCCAAAAGTAAAGGCAGGTCTGCAGGAATAGCCCTCAAGCATAAGAAAAGAAGGCAAATATCAGGTAATGTTAAAGTAATTTGTATGATAGGAGATAAAAGAGAAAAATAATTCATAAGCTTAGGGGGAGCAACAATATCAATAAGAAAGGAAATAGTTCAGTTCTTGGTAGATGTATGTCTTGGAAATGTAAAGTGTTTACAAGGAGCAAATGTATTATTTTTGCATGTTTCCTCTTTGCTATTAATTGGTATCTCTTGTTTCAGTAGTAGCAAGCTCATGTGTGTCGAGAAACCCTTTTTAAGGGGATAATTATCAAAGGAGAAGAATAATCAGTAATTGGCTCCCAAATCCATGCACCTATGAAGCACCAAAAGGGAGAGTGAGCAAAGATTGAAATAACATTTGAGAGATGTAGTATGGTTATTGTTACATAGATGAAGTGGAAAATGGGGAGCATTAGCTTACAACAACAATAGAGAAATGAGAAAATATTGAATATGGCACTTGTGTTTAACCCAAGCCAATATATCTAAATCAACAGGAGAAGGTTGTGATTAGGGGAAGCACAGTGTGTTCAAATTATAATGAAAATGCCTAATGCATAATTGTTGAGCAGGTTTTCAATTGGTGTCTTTATTTTTAGAAGAAACCAATGTATGTTGAGCATGATCTAAGGGGGAGATTCTTCAACCATTTGCAATGGATTTGACTTGGGAGATTGTCAACACCCTTTACCATTGATTTCAAAGGGGGATATAAGTGCCCAAGCATTGGTATTAGTAGTGGAACAACAAATTCCATAGTTGTCAGTATCCTCTACAACATCTTGATAAGTGTTAGGGGGAGTGTTGCTAAGTGATGGTGTTGCCATCAATGTATTAGTAATGTTTGGTGATGTGTCCATCAATGCCAAAGGGGCAGATTGTTGAATACATTGCAAACATTGTCATTGATGTCAATGGTCAATCATTGACGTCAAGCCCAAGGAGAGAGTTGAGTAGGATGGCAGTTGATATTCATTCATGTCAAAGTGAATACAAGTTTGGGGGAGCTTGTTGAGGTTTTAACTTATGATTTTGTGTGCTTGTTAATGGCTGAATGTATGATCTAATAGCCTATATTTGAATGCATGTTGTTTGCAGTTAAGTTATTCAAGATCAATTGCAAAGTGTTTAACTGGATAACCCTCTTAGAGACCTTTCCAACGTTATATGGAACTTAGTAAAACACCCAACGATTTATGAGAAAAAAGTGTTTTGGATTGAAGGTGTGAATGGTATAAAGAGAAGGATTCAAAGAATTTGAGGGCATCTGGGCAATTTAGGGTGAAAAAAATATAGTGCATGGCCAAAAGAGACGGATTCATCTGGACTTATCAAGGATATCTGAGAACATCGGGATATCTAGGCACATTAGGAAATATGGGCACATCTGAGTTTGTATTCTTTTTCAAGGATCAGATTAATCTGGACAATATGGGGTTTTCAATAATATTATTCTAGAACTAAATTTATTTGGGAGACAGTCGTGTCAAGGTTCTGGTAGATTATAATTCCACGTAGACGAAAAGATATCCAGGTATCTAAGGGTTACACAAGGCAACCACTTAAATAATGGTTTAGATCAAGGTTCGTCTTAGCAGTAGATGGTTCAAGGTTTTGTTAAGGTGAGGTTCCATGTAGAAGATCTAGGGGTAGCACAATGTAATAGTTAAGGATTGATCTGGATGAATATGAACTTAACATTGATGGTCGTAACTCCATTGTTTTTATGGTTTCATAATAAAATTGTGTATCCGGGCATCCAGCCCTTTTCAAATTTGACAAAGGAAAACACACAAAAACACCTGAATACTAGATTTCCTCAAAACAATGATGACACGTAATCCATGTTAGAAAATTATATATTACAGAGCAATGGAACACATAAAATATTGTAGAAATATAAACATAGAAAACACATAAAACAAGAGAGACACAGATATACGTAGTTCACCCAGTTTGGGCTACGTCCACGGAGAAACAACCAATCCTTCCTTTTATATTATCCAACAAACTGAAGAGATACAACCTACAGCAAATCTGCTGTAACACCCTCTTCGCTCTCAATCTCCTCTCTCTTTCTCACTCAGAATACAGATCTACATAGACACAATACAATTCCCTCATATATAGTGACGGGTTTCCTTCTAGGGAAAAAAACCTTAAATTAAACATAACTTCTACCATCAGATATATGCCTAATGAACGGCCTAGATTGACTAGAAATTACTGTACTTTTACAAGGCAATTTTACATCTATTCTTAGCTTCGAGGGCACTACCCCCGAAACCCCCTGCCAAGGGGGGGCTCCCCAAAGGTCACAACCGCCCCCCCTGGACCCCCCCACTACGAATATTTTATGAGCAGCGTTGCCACCCCATTTTGAATTGGGGTCCAATGTGGCGATACCTTTGAATACAAAAGATAATCAGGCTCCACACCCAACAATCTCCCACTTGGAGACTGATTATAGCAACTCCACCGCTGCTTCATTTGCTGGATAATGACTCCTCTTTGGACCTAGTTGTTTCTCATCTTCTTCATCATACTTGAAGACCAATTGAAACTGAGCAGATTCTCAGTTTCTCCCTGGTTACAACTTTTGTTAGCATATCTGCAGGATTCTGGGTAATGTGTATCTTTTCCAGCTTCAACTCTCCATCTTCCAACACTGATCGTATGAAATGGTACTTGAGTTGTATGTGTTTAGTCCTAGAATGAAATGTTGAGTTCTTTGCAAGATGAAGGGCACTTTGGCTATCATTGTATAACGTGCCCATATCATGCTCCTTACAAAATTCACCCATAAACCTTTGTAACTAAATCATTTCTTTACTAGCCTTTGTAGCAGCAACATACTATGTTTCTATTGTTGAAAGTGCAACAACACTTTGGATTTTTGAAACCCAACTGACAGTATCTCCACCTACGTGCTCCTTATGTTAATCTCTGTCACCTGCCATATCTGCATCAACATATCCCTATAGATAAATGTTTGAACCACCAAAGCATATTGCTTGATTTGTGGTACCTTTCAAATATCTGAGAATCCATTTCACTGCCATCCAATGTTCCTTTCCTGGATTGTTCATGTACCTGCTTACAACTCCCAC
>APFE031315569.1:0-15015 GCA_000404065.3 Pinus taeda | reverse complement strand
GATGATTTCTCCAGACGCAATTGGGTATACTTCTTAAAACTCAAGAGCGAAGTCTTTAACACATTTTTGGCCTTCAAAGCCTTTGTTGAAAAACAATCTGGACATCAAATTCTTAAGCTAAGAACTGATAATGGTGAGAATATGTTAAAAACATATTCATCAACTTTTGCACCGAAAATGGAATTCAAATGCAACATACTGTTCCATACACTCCACAACAAAATGGTGTAGCTGAAAGGAAAAATCGCACCTTAAAGGAAATGGCTAATTGTATGCTGCAATCTAAAGGACTCAGTCTTAGTTTTTGGGCCGAACCAATTAATTGTGCAAATTATATAATAAATCGCACTCCTACTAAGGTTCTAAAGAATATCACTCCAGAAGAAGCTTGGAGTTTCATTAAACCAGATGTAAGTCACTTTCGTATTTTTGGAAGTGAATCATGGGCCCATATTCCAGATGAAAAGCATAAAGCTTTAGAACCTAAGAGTGAGAAATGTACTTTTGTTGGATATTCTGAAGATGTAAAAGGTTATAGACTTAATCCATTTAAGTCCAAAAATGTTATCATTAGAAGAGATGTAAAATTTGATGAAAATAAATCGGCCTGCGAGCCTAGTCCGGCGGATGTGCCACCCTATCTCTTCTACCTTTGAACATATTTCTTCTTCAGATGATGAAAGTGAGGATGACAATCCTCCCCCACCTTCTCAGGATCATACTTCAGCTCCTTCAGCTCCTTCACTTCCAAAATGGGTCGAAGCTACTCGAGATGCAGCAGGTGATCTTGCCGGTGATCCTACAGATCAACGTCGTACCCGTTCTCAGTTTGAAAGAACCTCTTCTTTACTGGCTCAAGTGTCAGCAAATTATGATCCTGACACCTTTGCAGAAGCTTCAGGTCATCCACATTGGGACGCAGCTATGAATGAAGAATATAATTCATTGTTGGCAAATGATACATGGGATCTTGTTCCTCTACCAAAGGGACGCAAACTTGTTAGATGTAAATGGGTTTACAGAACCAAGTATGGACCAGATTGGAAAGTTGATAAACATAAAGCTCGTCTTGTTGCTAAGGGCTTTTCACAGGTTGAAGGCATTGACTACACTGAAACCTTCTCCCCTGTTGCCAAAATGAACTCTATCCGCCTTGTTCTTTCCCTTGCTGCCTCTTTAAAATGGGAAGTCCATCAGATGGATGTTAAATCTGCCTTCTTGCATGGGGACTTGCATGAAGAAATCTATATGGAACAACCCATTGGCTTCATCCAAACAGACTCTAGCCTTGTATGTCGACTTAAGAAATCTCTTTATGGTCTCAAGCAAGCTCCTCGGGCTTGGTATGCCAAAATGGATAGCTTTCTTTTAGAATCTGGCTTTTCTAGGTGTTATTCTGACAATACTGTCTACACCAAGAAAGTGGGCAACTCTCTTATCATCCTTGTTCTTTATGTTGATGATCTTATTCTTACTGGTAGTGATCCCAACCTTATAAACCATGTGAAGTCCAGCCTTAAAAAAGAAATTTGAAATGACAGACTTAGGACACTTACACTATTTTCTCGGTCTTCAAGTCTTGCAATCCAAGGAGGGTATTTCCCTTTCCCAGTCTAAGTATGCTTGTGATATTCTTCGTCATTTCACATGGAAGATTGTAAGCCAGCTCCTTCTCCCTTTCAGTCTGGAGTCAAACTTTCAGTCTCTTGTACTTCTCCTGAAGTTGATGCTACCTTATACCGTCAACTTGTAGGAAAACTCTTGTATTTAACCCATACTCGTCCTGACTTTTCCTTTGCTGTTGGCCTTGTTGCTCGTTTTATGCAAAACCCCCGTGAAAGTCATTGGAAAGTAGCTAAAAGAATACTTCGTTATGTTCCGAGGTACAATACAGTTTGGGATTCATTACAGTGCCAAAGCAACTCCTCTATTAGTTGGTTTCACTGATTCTGATTGGGCTGGTGACCCTGATGATCGGAAGTCTACTGCCGGTTATGTCTTCACTCTTGGTTCAGGACCTATTACATGGGGTTGTAAGAAACAGGCTGCCATTTCTCTTTCGTCAGCAGAAGCAGAGTATCGTGGTGCCGTGGAAGCTAGTAAGGAAGCCTTGTGGCTTCGTCAGATCCTATCAGAATTGGGCTTTGAGCAGCAGCATCCGACTACACTTTGGTGTGATAATCAAAGTGCCATTCAGCTTTGCAAAGATCCAGTTCAGCATCAGCGCAGCAAACACATTGAACTTCACATGCACTTCATCAGAAAGCTCATTCATGACCATGTTCTTGAAGTGCAATATTGTTCAACAGATGATCAGGTTGCAGACATCTTCACAAAGGCTCTTACAGAGGCGAAGTTCACTAAACTTCGATATATGCTTGGAGTTCAGGAAGTTGTCACTAAGGGGGGATAGGCTCTAGTGCCTCCTTCCTTCTCCTATTGTGTCATATTTGTAAATCCTTCAATCCTATCCCAAGTTGTTCTTAAGGGGGGATGTTAGGATATTCCGACACATAGGAATAGTTAAGTTCAACTTGGTCTAGTTAGAGTTAGGTATAGAGTTAGGTAAAGTGTGTTTCTTTACCGTTGTACATTTTGTAACTTACAATCCGACGGTCACGATATGTAGTGATCCGACGGTTCATTCTCTCCTCGGTATTACCGACACTTGATCCGTGGCTTGACACCCGATTGGTCCATGAATTCTATTTAAAGCGCATGGAGGGTCATTTGTAGGTTAACCGTGCATGAGAGAAGCTTATGTAAATTTTCATTCTTTTATTAATAAATTGCCTGTAGTAGCCACGTTGGCGCAGGCCGTGGACTGTTTCCCTCTCTGAGGGTTTTAACCACGTCAAAATACTGGTGTATTGATCTGTGATCTGTTTGTGAGCGGTGTCCTTCTGGTGTTCTGTCTGAGGAACTTACCCTGTAAATTCCTACACTTAAGGTGTCATTTTGGGAAGAATATTTGATGAAACATCTTAGTGTAATAGCTCATTGGAACCAAAATGAAGAGATCTAAAGGATGGGATGGTGAAAAGTGAATTTCAGTGGCTTAAGAGATCGTAGAGGAAGATTTACCATTTTCATAGATAAAAATGACTTTAATTAGTCATTTAATTAAAAAGGGGAAATGCTTAATTGTGGAAAATGGCCAAGTAACTGAAATAAAACAAAATAAAAATTCACTTAAGATAAGGATGAGAGGATAAGCTTCTAGAGTGGGGAAAATAAGTGCTTTTAGAAAGCAGGAGAAGGATCCATCAATCCTATTTATGGAGGGAGAGCAAATCATTTGATACATCTTGAAGTTAAGTAATTTTCTTATAGAGAGGTTTAGGAATGAGGTTCTCAAACTTCAGTAAGACCCAAGACAAAAACCTTGGGTTTCCATTTATTATGAGTTGGAAAAAAACCCAACCCACCGTTGAGGATATTTCACCTATAAATCTCGTGGAGCTTCAACAGTGATATTGGAGATCAAATCTGCAACATATCTAAAGATAGGAGTGAGGATCATCTAGATCCTTAATTTGAGCTACATTTCTAGTTATAGTTTAATTATATCAGTTATTTTCTAGTTTGTATTGGCATGTAAAATACTATCCCATATTAATATAATAAAGGTGAGATTATTTCCATTCACCCTGTTATTTGAGTTGTAGTATTTCGTTCATCTTTTGGGTTTTCATTTTACTGCCAATTTTTATGAAATCTTTGTGATGTTTTTATATGAACAATTTTGTTGGAGCTAAATTTTGAGAAGTTAGCCAAATATTCCATTCGGGGTACTACAATTCATGGGTTTTACCCAAACATTTCTTGTAGTCAAGTGTTTAAGCACTGATATTCCAAGAGCCATACACTTTTATAACACCTTGTTGAGTTAACCTCATGCCTTCTTAGAGGCTCCAAATCAACCCAAGTTGTGTCTATCACTACTCTATAAACTCAAACACAATAGAAACATGTTATACCACAAAATGGATCCAAACAACCTATCGAATTCACAAATACATTATACATTGCATCATTCTTAGTCAAACAACATATATTCATGATATTGATAACATATCAAAAAATGGAAATCACACATAATAATAGCTTATATTAGCACGACATACACTCATACAAGACCATGTAAATAAATTTGTAACTCAGGAACCTACTAGTAACTCCAAGGATTTGCATGTCCCTCACACCATGTGAATAATTATACAATCATCTCAATGCAAATACACATGAATACTTATTCTATCATTAACCGTGCATAACAAATTAGATGAAGCATGTTGAATAGCCACACATCTTCAAGTAATTAGCTTTGTATCTCATGCAACCAACAACAAGCACAAAGGCCCATGGGCCCCACATCACCATGAGAACATACCAACAAGAAATCATCATGGATATCCAAGGATATCAAAATTTCTTTCATTGGAGAAAATCCACTCACACAACATATAAGTTGGACCACTTAAGAGACAACACAAGTATGGTTATAACATGTAGTTTCCTAATATCATAACAACAGGAGATGACTAAAATTGCATAAAATAACAAAAGAGTTTATAGTTTCTTTAAGGACACTGGGCATAGACACATCATACCTCTTGCAGTGAATTAATAAGGCTACAACCACAAATATCAAGCAACCTATATCCAAGATGAATACATTAGATAGTTGGTCAACCATGGATATATAATAAATCAAACATTCTTACGTATATATTATAGGAATACTCATTAGTCATCCATGATACAAATATATGCAATAATAAAAACTTATCTGATTAGTTTTCAAATGGATGGAAACTAGAGGAGTGACTTCAACTCTCCACCCAACAATAGGGCAATTGTGCAACAATTTTTCTTATAGTCAACCACCCCCAAGCCAGATTCAGACTCTAAGGAAGTAAGTTCTCAGGGATATTCACACCATTAATTAGTCAAACGACTAGCCAAGAGGAGGAGTCCACTTCTCAGGTGGTTTATTAACTACTCCCAAGCAAGAAATACCATAGTGGAGTATCTCTAAGGAAAACAATCACAAAAGATAACCAATATTTAGGGATGGTTCTCTCATTCCAATAACATGATCTCACTCTAGAGGTTGTTTTCTCATCCCCAAGGCAAGCACCAAAGTGAATCAATATTTCCATTAGATCTCTTGGTCAGACTAACACTAGTAAGAAGATAGGCTATCATCAGAATAGAGGGATCAATGTCCTAATCTCTAAGCAAACGTTTTCTGCAACACGCTCTATCTAAACGCTCCCACATCTAAGCATAAGCTTCACTTTTATACATTGGGATTCCTCAAGCAATGGCCCAACTTCAGTTCATGTCATGAAAAAAACTAAATAATCATCGGTTCTCCTTTTTTCGAATCGCTTCCCTCCCATATTAGGATGTTTCCTTTTCTTGCTAATAATGGAATTCCATCCCTTCCCTTCTCCCCCTTCTTCATGTTTCTCTCTTGCGTTTTTAATTCCTCAACCCATCTTATAATATTAAGGATTATATGGGCACATCCTTTGTCGCAGGATGCCCACACACAACTTCAATGTCTCTGCTAGCAAATTATTTAATTTTCCAAGGAGAAGGGTAGGTAAATAAATGAAGTAGGTTGTGTTTGGGTTTAAACACTACACAAGAAATTCCTCTTCCTCGGTCTTTGAATCCATTCTACTCCTCCATCTCATCTATATCTTATATTTTCCACATTATTATATAAATTACATTTCATAAGAACATTTACGAGAGGGGTAGAAAAAGGGTTGTTACACTATTTCTATGAGAATGGATTGGAAGTGATATTTGATTCTCTGCGATGTCATTATGATTCTCTAGTTTTTTGTTGTTGGATTTTTTGATGCCAAGTATTTTGTTTCTTAATTTGCAGTTTTTCATAGATTTATAAAAGAATTTTGTATTCCTCTCACCTTCTTTTAACCACTAAATGTGAGACTTTTGTTTCAATAATATTGCTTCTATCCATGATATTGCTTCTAATATTGCCTTAAAATATTATGGATTGTTGTATTTCAGTCATTTCCACTTCCAATCTAAATTTTTCCTTTAAAATATTGCCAAAATCTGAAATGTTACATTCTTTTAGGCATTGCTTTAGGAGCTTGATTCTTTGATGAAAACAAAACATGAGAATGCCCTGAATCCCAAAGGATTCCTTCCACTGTCTTTCGAAATTTGTAAGGAATTTTGGATGCCTTAACCAGAATGCTTCAAAATGGAAATACATGTTTTTGTGGCTATTGATCCAATCCAAAGTGAGGATGATAGGATAGTGATCTTAGCCATGACAACACAGAATGGGTGCTTCAAGCGAGATACTAGAAAAAAAACAACGATTTCATAATTAGAAAATGATAAAGTCATGAAGAAACCTATTAAGGGACCCCTTTCTTGTTGTTCCAAGTGAAGAGGCCATTGTGGGTATCAAGGTCAATGAGATTGGAAGCATTGATAAAACTAGCAAGAAATGATCTTTCTTACTCAAGTCTTCTAATGCCACCTTTATTTTCATGGAGATTTTTTTATTATGTTGAAGTCTCCTCCTAAAATCTAGAAGCTTGCCCCTAAAAGCTTGGAGACTTTATGGAGGTAATTGTAGATGAAGAGCTTCTTGTGATTAGGGACATTCGACCCATATACATTTGAGATTAAACTTGTTTATGTTGAACCTAAATGCTGAAAAATAATTGTTAAAATGATTGGAAATGGGAAAGAGTCTTGTAGAGATACAAATGAGCGATGCCATATGATAGCTAGTCCCTTGGATGCTCCATGAGCATCTTGAGCTATGTGGTCACTATTTTCTAAATATATTTTAAGAATTTTTTGAGAGATTCCAATGAAAATGTTGTTTCTTGTAATAGTAGTATGTCTAGATTTTCCTATAGAAACTTATTTTTTAGGAAGCTTTTCTTTGATTTTCCATCAAGACCCCTTGCATTCCATGATACGACTTTAATGGCGAGCATTGAGAAGAGGGGTGAAATATTGCATTCATGGGCAAGACCCTTCTTGTGTTTACCAAATAATCGCCCAGATCTTCCAATAATTGGCTATTGTTTTTCATGCCTCTCTTTTTTGGCTCCATTGGAGGACTTAGTTTGTCTTTGAGAGCATTTCCTTTTACTCCATAAGAAGAAAGAATAAAAGATTTAGAAGGGATTTTACGTTAGAGACTAGATTTGACCATGGTTTAAGATTAGGTATTGGTGCTTAAGATATGATTGAGTAACAATTTGGAGTTTCTCCTTTGGAATAGTCATTTGATCTTCATTTTTCCATTCTTCCATTAGGGTTTGAACATTAATGTTGTGTAACTCCACGTCCTTTGGGTCTTCTATATTTGAGGGATCTAGTGTATCTTCTTCCATTTTTACATCTTCTTGTGTGGCTTTACTGGCCACTTCTTGTTTTGCAAGTTCCAATGAAAAAGGATCTTATTCATTCTCGTTTATTTTTGGTTGTTTTTATTCTCCATCGATTTCCTCATCTAGGATGTTTTGGAGGACTATACATCTATCTTCTTTTCCATTGAGTTGTTGAAACTAGATCCCAAGGGATTTTCTTCACTATTTTCCTTTTGTTGGTTATTCTGGAAAAACCATCTTAATCCATAGTTTGTTTCGCTAGGGTGGCTTGTTGAAGTTAATTAACTGGGAAGTCTCTAAATGGGTGGTTGTACTCATAAGATTTGTAGCATCAAAATGGGATTTTCTCATTGTCGATTGGTTGTTACCATATTTCATCTTTGATGCGTAGTTGGATGTTAGCTAGAAGGGGTTTTGATATATAAAGATAAGCACATAGGCGCACATATTAGGTGTAACGACCTTTCTTGATCATGTTCGATAGCATACCAAAGTGTCTAATGAGAATTCCAATGATTTCTAAGATTTTTGGATCCCAAAATTCCTGAGGAAAGGAATAAAAGTGAATCCAGACTGGATTGTATATCCAAGTTAAATCTTTGAACTCGAGGCTTCATTAAAAGGACAACATAATTCATGAATTAGGGGTTGTCTTGGAATATTTGGTCTCTTTCTTCAATATTGTTGAATATGGCCATGAGAAATCCCTAAGAGTTGAGTTTGAGATCTAGATCACCCTTTCGAGTCTAGTTCTTTTTTATCTAGCTGAGAAGGGTCACTTTCACAAATTTTCAAATCACCACATATGCCCGCATGAATTCTACTTTTACACCAATCTTCTACATTGGAATTTTCAAGGACCATTGGTCTTTAACATTTTCATTATTGAATTAGAGGCATTTTCAGTTGCTTCAATGTTGATTGCAAGTAAGTAACTACATGTTTCTTGAGTCAAAGAGCCTTTGGAATTGTTGAGATTACTTGGTATGTGTGTAGAGATTTAATTGAGCCAACTTGCTACTACATTTCCAAAGTAGTGGTTACCTTTCCCCTCCCCATGGGAGAACCATTGGAAATCATATAGAGGAGGCCCTATGAAACCTTAATTGTTTCTTAGAGTTTTTCAAAAACCCTACTCCTAGTAGAGCCTATGAAACACATAAAATAGATAAACAAATTTGATTTCTACATTTAGATAAGATTTCCTTTAGAATTTAGGAAAACTTTCACTAAGTCTTCGATCAAGGAGATCAAGGAGAAATCACCTTTAGTGGAAATTGAGCCCACATGTCAGTGGTGATCACCATCCGAAACAAAAATATGTCTATTTTGGGACCTTGATCATGATTTTTTTTATTGTTGGTCATGATAACTTCCAGGTATCAAAAAGTGGTTAAGGAATCCCAAAGTTCAAGGAAAATCTTGGGAATATTTAACTCCGCCTTTATTGGTCTCATTGCCAAAAAGAAAATTGAGTTAACATTAGATGACATTAGACTCATATCTTGCTGCAATTTTATCTACAAGATTATATCTAAATTTATAGCCTGGCACATTAAACCCATCTTTAAGGAGTTCATCTCTGATGAGAAATTTGGGTTATTTCATGGAAAACAAATTCCCGATGTTATATTTATTTCATAAGAGACCCTCCAATCCATCAAATCACAATACCCAATTAGGGATGGTATCACTATCCACTTCCATATTTGTGGGTCTTGCTTGGTGCAACACTCTTTTGTTTGAACTCTTGCTTTTGGAAGAAGTAACAATATGGGACTTTTCTAAGCTGACATGATGGGGTGGTTCTTTTCCATCATCTCCACGTGAACATCGTTCATTACTCTCTCCTTAGATTGTAATTTGGTAATGTCTTTTGTCAGCCAAGGGGGAACTTTGATGGTTTTGTGGAGTTGAAGAGGGTTGTGCCTTAGTGGGGTTTTCCCCTCATTTACTGGTTTTTTCCTTGAAGTTGGTACTTGCTTCACTAAATAAATCATAATTTGGCACTATTGTTTCCTTTTCCTTTGACGTTCCAACTTCATTCTCTCCACTTCATTTTTTGATCTTCATGAACAGATTTCCATATCATACTTTTGCCAAATGCCTCGAAAATATGCCCTCAAGATCAAATCCTTTAGTGGGTTGAGCTTTAGTAAATTGAAACACTTTGGTATTTCAAATAATTTTTCCACATGTGAAGAATTATTCACAATAACACCTCCAATAACAAATGGTAATGAAATAAATTGTTTCTTCTTTTTCCTATGAAACAGAATTGACTTGGAATGGTACTATCTACAGACTTATGAAACAAAGTACTTACAAAACAAACATGGGAATCAACAATGGTTTGTCCTCATAACCATAAATCCTAATGTACGTATAAGTTTCATCTTCCATATTCATTCATTTTCCACTAAGGATTGTTGAGCTTATGAAGATATATTTTGGGGCTCGTTTATTATGAGCATGTGCCTAAATTCTTTGAAAATTTGAAAATAGATAAGGTGAAGGTGGAAATAAGCCTTGTGTCTCCTTAGAATAAGGTACCATAAATGCACTAGTTCCACTTCCTAGTGTATATTCCTTTTATGGAGTAGGCCATTGAATAAATTACAAAAAGCAATGGCCTTTACAAGGTAGGTCATCATAAAGAATCTTTGGGTCTTTTAAAAATTAACCAATTGGAAAGAAATCTCATTGGAGAGATAACCACAACCCACCCAAAGATAACATCATTTTTAAAAGAAAAGTATAGTATGCACAAAACAAACCAAGGCACATGTGTCAATTGGAGAATAAAGTCCCAAATTTCATTCATACTGCCACCCTAAGAATCTAGGAATGCCTCAACCTCAAACAACTTGAGTTGAATGTACAACTTAAATAGTAATGAAAGATAATTGTTCTTACTTTTGGATGATAATTTTAACTAATTTTTCTAGAACATGTACAATTTTCATATTTTTGTAGGTCCCACCAAGTGGTGATGTTTCTTAACGTCCCAACATAAACAGATTTATGCATTATTTTCTCTACAAATATTTTTACAAATTTCATGAGATTATTGAAAATTTAATATAGAAATTTAGATCGACATTATTAGATATTTATAATACAAACATGATCTATATCTAAATGAATCATGTTTATTATTTAATTTCTTCTTTCAAACATTATCAATCACTTTATTATAAATTGTTTTTTTTCAATTAAACCATTTATGAAGTGACTTTAATACATAATACATAGTCTAACACAAAATGTGATATATTTTTCTTAAGTTTTAAGGGAACTGTAATAAAAATTGCCTAAATAAGCTACATTGGAAGCAAAATATTCAAGTGTCCATAACTACAAGTGAAAGGTAGAAAATATGACGCCATTGAAGTTTTGAAAGTTGAGGAATCCATAAAAAAAGATAAGCTTTATGCACACATTAACACAAACTAAAAATCAAGATTCAAAGTGACAAATGTATTCAATGTTCTGTAAAAGCCAAACTTTAGCATAAAAAAGCCAAAAGCACATGGGCAGATCTAATCTTTCCCTACGGGGGTTGTGATATTCAAAGATGGAGTTGGCCCCTCTTACATAGCTTAAAGCAAGCATGGTATATTTCTCATCGACTACTAATGGTTGGGTGGAAAGTTGCTTGTGTGTGTAATCAATTACATGGATCATCTTCGACAGGTGATAAGCATTTCATCCTATTTTATGAAACTATAGAATATTTGTTCATTATGTTATTCCTTGGTTGAGAATTGCAATTGATTGCAAAAATTATTCATACGAATGCTTAATAAATACATTTGTGGATTGGAACCATGGTATGGTCATTCTTTATATATTTGTAATTGTTGCATTCATTTATTTGCATTATACATGCATTTATAATGTTGCTAAAGTTATAAGCTAATGTGGCTCCATTACTCCTCATCAAATGGGATTAGGAGGTTCAAACAAATTTTATCAGAGTTAATAACTCATTAAAGAAGTTGGTTAAAGCATGACTAAGACATTACCTTTGTATTTTTAAAGGTATTAATCATTCACACAAAGGAAACATAGAAATGTCTTATTGGTGTAATTTATAAAGGTGCACCCTTGAGGGGACCTTTATAACTCATGATGATTTGGGTTGTCAAGCAATTCTAAGATTCACAATTAGGGTCAAATCCTCAAAAAAATTTCACATATTAAAATTGAGTAGAGGCCAAAAGAGTAAGGAATGTGACACTCTCCATTTATATGAGTTTGAAATCTACACATCATGAATAGGGGCTCCTTTAAACCCACATAGATGTTGACCCCTTGTTGATCCTAAGATCACTAGTGGGGAAATGAATTTGGGGATGCATGCATGAGAGAATTAAGACCTCTAAGGGTTAAAAGGAAGGGAATTGTAGAGTGTTGATTTCCAAAAGATCAATAGAAGGGATTAGAGCATGAGATCTTGACTTAACCATTTTTAGTCATATTAAAGGAGACACATGGAATGTCTTTATTAGTGTAAGTTATAAAGTTTCATATTAGTATGGAGAGGATCTTATGACTCATAAATTTCATTCATAGATCATATTTGTGATCCACAATTTAGAAGGCACCTATTGGGATGATTATTAAGACTTGCCCCAAAGGATTATGCTCAACATTCAATTAGATGTTGCCACATGGTTGGCCCAAAAATGAACATTATAACCTAAAGACCACACAAAATTTTATTGATGTGAGAAAATGAGTTAAAGAGCAATAGGAAAGCTAGCTAGACTAGCAAATCCATTGCATGATGGATTTTACATGCGAGTCTTAGCAATGCACATAGAAGAAAAAGATTGTATATGGCAACAACAATATTATACTAGTTAAAATACGCAATAAAGAACAAGGCCCATTCTCTTTAAAAAAGTTGCATTTACTCTTGAGGAGAAAATGAAAGGATTTTAAGAGGAAGCCCTGACATATTAAGCATGTAAAGTGGGACTTGAAAAGTGATCAACATAGACAACTAAATCCATTAATTTAAGCAAAACTAATAAACAAGAATTTTCATGAAGAAGTTTAATCTTGTATAATGTGTATTGCATTTAGAGAAATGATATATCATATAATATAACGTGATACATTAAAATAAAATAAAAATCATACTTTATAATATATTTATGAGAAACAAACTATTAAAAAGAAACCATAACAATAATAGTTATATATAAAATAGAAAAATAAACTATAATCCTTAAATTCATTTTTTTTAATTGTTTAATGAAACATCTTAGTGTAATAGCCCGTTAGAAATAGAATGAAGAGATCTAAAGGAAGGGATCATGAAAAGTGACTTCAGTGGCTTGAGAGATTGTAAGAGAAAATTTACCATTTTCCTAGATTAAAAGTAACTTTAATTAGTCATTTAATTAAAAAGAGGAAATACTTAAGTGAGGAAAATGCGAAGTAACTAAAGTAAAACAAAATAAAAAGTCACTTAAGATAAGGATAAGAGGAGAAGCTTCTAGAGTGGGAAATAAAAAATAAAAAATAAAATTCTCCTATAAAGTGGGAGAAGGATCCATCAAGACTTTAAAAGGAGGAAGATCAAATCATTTGGTACATCTTGGAGTTGAATATTTTTCTTATGGAGAGGTTTGGGAATGAGGTTATCAAATTTCAGTAAGCCCCAAGAAAAAACGCTTGGGTTTCCATTTCTTGTGCGTTGGACAAAAACCCAACCACCATTTAGGACATTTCACCCATAAATCTCACGGACCTTCAATAGTGATTTTGGAGGTCAATCTCGAAGAATAGGAGTTAGGATCATTAAATCCTTAGTTCGACTACATTTATAGTTGCAGTTTAATTATATCAACCATTTTCCAGTTTGTATTGGCACATAAAATCTTATCCCATATTAATATAACAAATCTAAGATTATTTCCACTCACCCTTTTATTGGAGTTGTAGTATTTCATTCATCATTTGGGTTTTCATTCTACTGGCAATTTTTGTGAAATCTTTATGATTTTTTTGGATGAATAATTTTTTTTAGATAAATTTATAGAAATTAGCCAAATATTCCATTTGGGATACTACAATTCATGGGTTTTACCCAAACTTTTGTAGTCAAGTGTTTCTCAACCGCTAGCATTCCAAGAGTCATACACTTCCATAACACCTTGTTGAGTTAACCTCATGCCTTCTCATAGGCTGCAGATCAACCCAAGTGGCTAACACTACTTTGCAAAATCAAACACAACAACAACACATTATATCACAATATGGATCCCAACAACCTATCAGATTCACAGATACATTATACACTGCATCATTCTTAGTCAAACAACATATATCCATGATATTCATAACATATCAAATGATGGAAATCACACACAATACTATTTTATATGAGAACAACATACACTCATACAATACCATGTAAATAACTTTGTAACTCAGGAACCTACCAGCAACTCCAAGGATCAACATGCCCCCCACACCATGAGAATAATTATACAATCATCTCAATGCAAATGCACAGGAATAACTATTCCTTCATCAACAGTGCATAAAATATTAGATGAAGCCTATTGAATAGTCACACATCTTCAAGTAATTAGCTTTTTATCTCATGCAACCAACAACAAGCACAAAATCCCATGAGCCCCACATCACCATGAGAACATAGCAACAGGTAATCATCCTGGA
The DNA here is from genome assembly GCA_000404065.3 of Pinus taeda. Lineage (NCBI taxonomy): Eukaryota > Viridiplantae > Streptophyta > Pinopsida > Pinales > Pinaceae > Pinus > Pinus taeda. The sequence goes on along the minus strand of APFE031315569.1, from coordinate 910 downwards.
CATCTAGGGATATCAACTCTTCTTTCATTGGAGTAAGTCCTTTCACACAACATATAAGCTAGACAATTTTAGAGACAACGCACAAGCATGGTTATAACAGGTAGTTTCTTAATCTCATAACAACAAGAGATGACTAAAAGTGCATAAAATAACAAGAGAATTTATAGAGACACAACATAACTCCTACAATGAATTAATAAGGCTACTACCACATAGCTCAGATAACTTATATTCATCATAAATACACTAGATAGTTGGTCAAACATGGATATATAATAAATCAAACATGCTTACTTAGATATTATATGAATATTCGTTAGTCATACATGATACAAATATATACAATAACAAACACTTATCTGATCAGTTTTCAAATGGATGGAAATTAGAGGAGGGGCTTCAACTCTCCACCCAACTGTAGGTCGGTTTTCCAACAATCTATTTTGTAGCTAACCACCCCCAAGCCAAATTCAGAGTCTAAGGAGGTAAGTTCTCAGGGTATTCACACCATTAATCAGTCAAAAAAGTAGCCAAGAGGAGGATTCCACTTATCAAGTGGTTTATTAACTACTCCCAAGCAATAAATACCACAGTGGATTATCTCTAACAAAAGCAATCACAAAACCCAACCAAGATTCAAGGATGGTTCTCTCATTCCAGGAACCTAATTTCACTGTAGAGGTTGTTTTCTCAACCCTAAGACATGAACCCAAGTGAATCAATATTTCCATGAGCTCTCTTGGTCATATTAACACTAGTAGGAAGATAGGTTATCACAAAAATACAGGGATCAATGTCCCATTCTCCCAGCAAAGTATTTCTGCAATGTGCTCCTTCTGAATGCTCCCACATCTACACATAAGCTTTGCTTTTCTCCACTTGGATTCCTCAAGTAATGGCCCAACTTCCA
>APFE031315563.1:0-36832 GCA_000404065.3 Pinus taeda | reverse complement strand
CTAAAGGAGGAAGAATCAGACTCTATAGCAGAGGAGGAATCAGAAGATGAAGAGCCACAAACTCCGGCTGTGAGAAGATCAGTTCGAGAAAGAAGGCAGCCAGAAAGGTATAATCTATCTGCTTTCTGTTCAAATTTTGCTTTCTCTGTTACTGATGATGATCCTAGAACTGTGAAGGAAGCAGTAGATTCAGAGGATGGAAAACTCTGGAAAGAGGCCATGGTTGATGAAGTGGCATCTTTGCACAAAAATGAGGTTTGGGATTTGGTGGAGTTGCCTGCTGGAAGGAAACCCATTGGAAGCAAATGGGTGTTCAAGAAGAAGACAAATGTAGAAGGAAAAGTGGAGAAATACAAAGCTCGGTTAGTAGCAAAAGGTTATTCCCAGGTGCTGGGAATTGATTTTGGTGATATTTTTTTCTCCTGTTGCCAAAGTAACTTCTATTAGATTACTTTTATCTGTTGCTGCTGCTTTTGATTATGAAGTAGAACAGATGGATGTGAAGACAACATTTATTCACGTGGATCTGGAGGAGGAGATCTACATGAAGCAACCTAAAGGTTTTGTAGTGAAGGGTAAGAAATAACTGGTATGCAAGTTAAAGAAGTCTCTGTATGGGTTAAAACAATCACCAAGGATGTGGTATCTGAAATTTGATACATTTATACAGGGACTTGGCTTCACCAGAAGAAAACTAGATCACTGTGTGTATTTTAAATTAATTGGTGACCGTGTTATTTATTTGGTCTTGTATGTGGATGATATGTTGCTGGTTGGAAATGACAAAGAAATTATCCAGGATTTGAAGACCCATTTGTCCTCCAAATTCGACATGAAATATCTTGGTGCTACAAACTATATTTTGGGCATGGAAATTAAAAGAGATCGGAGAAAGAAGAAGCTCTGGTTAAACCAGAGGAAGTATGTTGAGACAATATTGCAGAGGTTTAATATGGAGGATGGTAAACTGGTGAAGGTTCATATTCCTGTAGGTGTGAGGTTATTTTTTGAACAGTGTCCCAAGACATAAGAAGCAGTGAAATGGGTTTTCAGGTATTTGCGTGCCACTAGTGATTATGGTTTATGCTACCAAGGAAGACCAAGATTGGACAGAGTGTTGGATATTCATGGCTTTGTTGATGTAGACTGGGCTGGAGATTTGGATAAGAGAAGGTCTACAAGTGGGTATGTGTTTAACCTATTTGGAGGTGCAGTCAGTTGGATGAGTAAGAAACAATCTGTAGTGGCACTATCAACTACAGAGGCAGAATACATGGCAACCGCTCATGCAAGTAACGAAGTAGTTTGGTTGTAGAGATTGTGTTCAAGTATGGGGTTAGTACAGGGAGCTATAAGGATAGACTGTGACAACCAAAGTGCAATTTTCTTGGCAAAGAACCTCGCATATCATTCAAAGAAAAAGCACATTGATGTTCAGTATCACTTTGTGAGGGATATGATAGAAGACAAAAAGGTGTTGCTGGTAAAGGTGGACATTTTGAAGAATATTGTAGATGCATTGAAAACATTTGTGAGCTTTAATAAGTTCTCTTGGTGTAGAGAGACAATGGGCATTTTAGGGCTGGAAAAATGACTAAGATCTCTTGTGGCCCCCTATGGAAAGAAAACAACAAGTGGGAGAATGTTGGGTTGTGTTATATTCTTTCCACGTCTAGCCCACATAGTTAACAAGGGGGTTAAGGGGGGGGTGGAGGCCCCCTTTGTTGCGACGACTGTGTAGTAGAGGGGGGGGTCATAAAGGGGTTTGAGGCGTACCCGTAACCCCACTTTATGGGTCTGGGGTAGCACCTCGGAAAATTTTGGTAATGGACTCTATGTTAGGTTGGGCGGATCCACCTATGGTTTTGTGCATGATTTTGTACATGTTTTTTAGACATGATGGTTTTGGTCCATGGTATTAGACGTGATGGCTTTCAGTCCATGGTATTGGATGCTTCGACATGTATAAATATGTATTATAACATTGAAAGGAACATAATGAAAAATCAAGCTGGTAGTCTCGGTTTTGGGATCTAGGGAAAAATCTCTGTGTATATGTGTTTTATGTGTTATGCTCTCGCATTGTTTATTTTATGTGTTTTAGAATTCGTATGAAGGTAATTTCTATACAAGGTTAAAACCTACAAAAATAAATTTCTCAAAAGTAAAATGAGGGGTTTGCAATGCAGGATTTTAATGAAGAAACCAATCATGGAAACCAAAAGAAAAATCAGAAAAATAGAGAATACTAACTTAGATGTTCTTTCTCAAACTTCAGAGGTAGCTCAGTGACAGAGTGGGTCACAAATTTTGAAATTTTGTGCATGAGCACATGCAATATCTTATGTGTGGGGGAATGTTGAAGACCAAAATTTTTCCTTTTTGACACCTTCCCTAAACTTCATACACTCTATTCCATTCCTTTTTTATCATAATAATCCCAATAAGGTGTCAGCTTGCAAGGTTATTGGCAAAAGAAGGTACCTAATCATGTTTTATTCATAGTTTCGTTGTTTCCTTTTTATTTGATTTAATATTTTCATAAGCTTCCGAATTGCATCAATTATGCATCTAATGATCAATTTTGCAACTTACTTGAAGAATTTGTAGGTTCCGAAACACCAGTTGAGGAGCGAAATGTATGGACAGGTAGCCGACAACCAACATAATGATATCCATCTATCTTCATGATCCAACAAGATGATAAGCGTACTGTATGAGCAGGTCAACATGGAAGTCAAATTAGTGAAAAAGGAGCTAAAGACAAATCAGGCGAGCGAGAATATCGATGATAAGGATGAAGATTATATTTTTCCCCATGATTTGCTTCTTCTATAAAAAAATCATGAGGAATCACTATTTCATATTATGTTATGTTATTTCTAGAATTTCTATCAAGTAGGATTTGTGTAAAAATATCTAAACAGATTATTAAAGGAGGTTATAAAATCTACCTCTTTGCATGACGATGACAGACTTTTTTTTTTTTTTTTTAAACACTCTTTTCATTTATAAAAGAGAGTTTGATTATTCTTCTATGCATTGCGTTAATGCGTGTATAATCTTTTATCAATCATTGCTTACCTACGACTCATAGGAGGGCCCCCTGGGAGCTGTAAGGTCTTATTTTATTTTATTTCCAGTTCATATTTCATTTTTATATCTTACGTTCTGTACCATTATATTATCTAAGATAATCTTTCATTTTTTATTTTCAGTGAGTGCTTATGACAGTGAGAACAGAGTTTATAGCAGAGTTTGTTGGAGATTTTTATCATATATTTAATCATTTTGTTGTGTAAAGGATGAAATAAATAAATCAAAAAGGGATCTGTTATGCACGTGTAAATTTTGAAGAGTATAATCATTTAATTGAAATTAGGAGTATAATTCTTCCAAGGCTTTATTAGTGTGATTCATGTTTTCCAGTGTGATATTTTATTTTTGTACTTAAGATTAGTTTCATTTCTGTTAGTGAGAAGTAGATCTAGATTTGTTGGTGTGATATTTATTTCTACAATTTTAGATTAGTTTTCTTTTCTGCATATGTAAAGAGAATTTAGATTTGATTTTTCTATCTACTTCTGCACTTTGATTTAGTTTTATTTTTGTCAGTGGGATCTTTTCCTCTCTTGCAAGAGTGACAATTCTTAGATAAAACATGCGCATGAGAACATCCTAATTCAATTTGAAAATTTACTCACATAATAAAAAATCATAGCACAATTGATGCACATACACTTCATTAGTTTACAAGCCCTAGTCAATAATTTATGTAGTAATTTAAGTTCAATTAAATTACCAAACACTGTCGAGACAACTACGCAGAACAATGCAAAGGCTGATGTAGAGCTCTAGGAGGCCGAATTTTGATAGGCAAAGTTGTGCCAGAGATTTCTTGTGGGAGAAAGGTAATTCCCTTCAGTATTTCTTCTAGAATTTCTTGTTGTTTGGATTGCTAGTTGGGCATCCATAGATGTACTCAGATTTCACTGTTGCATAATAAAATAAAAACCTCACTGTTGCACCAGTTTTCCCATGTTGGGTTTTTCCGAGGACATTGGCCCAAAAATAACTGTTTTATTTTTATGTGTGTGTGCTAAAATTTCTTCCAGCATTTATTCTTCTGCAGTTTTATTTGTGTAGGTTACAATGTGATTTATTCAATATTTGTTGTAGAAAATAGCAAATTAATTGTTAAATTAATTAACAATTAGGAGAATAATTTCCAGTTGCTACAATACGATTCTGGTTTTCGCGATTTTCACATGGTATCAGATCATAGTTGATCAATCAGAGAGCTCAAAGGCGAAGAGAGAAGGAATTTAATTTTTCAATGTGAGTAGTAGATCAGAATTCCCAAGGGAAGCGCAGTCACTTTGCCAAGATGTCAAGTTACTTGATGAGATTCGATTTTTCTGAGTGAGGGGCAAAAAAATTTGATTTCTCCAGATGAGTGATTCTAGAGGTAGAGGGAGAAACTCATTATTTTCATGGAGCAGTTATCTAGCTAGGCATAACAGTTTTTGCAACAATTTGCTAGAGAAGAGCCAGCCTCAAGTGGAAGGAATAAGAGCACATAGAGGGAAAATTTTCCTTATGGAACTTGTAGTCTCAAGAAGTTCGATTTTTCCTTACAAATCAACAATTGTTGTTAGTAGAGTTTCTTACTCCAGAAAGCAGTGCAAATAGCTGAGCAATAGTTGAGCGGAAGGGAGGAGGAGATTTTCAACATTTATTGAGATGGCCATTTCTAGACTTCATGATCAGGACAGGTTGGATGGAGCTTCCAACAACGTCATCTAGAAGGCAAGGGTGTCCTTCCTTCTCGATGAATATGGCCTGAAGGCATATATTGATGTAGTGTTAGCAATACCCTAGGATGCAGATCAACTGAAAGAGTACAGAAAGGAGATGGCATGGGCAAAGTGATTGATCCTAGATGGTGTTTAGGATCATGTTGTATCACACATAGTGGCCAAGGGAATGTCCAAAGAGATGTGGAATACACTTTCCATGTTGTACCAGGGAACTTCCAAGCAGCGGAAGATGTACTTAGAGGAGAAGTTGAGGTTCATCTAGATGCAAAAAGGGGAAGGCATAGATCCCTTCCTCACTAGGATTCAAGAGGTCCGGGACAAGTTGTCAGTTGTTGGGGCAACACCTCAACCCACAGAGCTAGTGCAATTGGCACTAAATAGTGTCTCCAAGGAGTGGCAGGTATTCATCCAAAGTATCTTGGGAAAAGATACCTTTCCATGGTGGGATTGGATGTGGGCCAATTTGTAGCAGGAGGAGTTGAGACAAGCTCTATTAAATAGCTCCATCAGTGGCAGAAGTAGCATATCGAAGGTGAAGGAAGCAGAGATTGTGGCCCTCGCATCTAAAGGTCCTAGTCAAGGGCAAGGGGAGCACTAGAAGAAGAAGAAGGACCTGTCGAAGGTCAATTTATTCAGGTGTGGCGAGTTTAGTCACTACAGTACCTAGTGTTCTCTCAAGAAGAAGGAAAAGGAGGAGAAGTAGGACCAGGCTGCAACACATGCATAGTTTGATAAGTTGTACTCTAGGTTGGAGGAAGACGTTGCGGTGTTTGGAGACATACCTTTGGGAGTGAGGTGGGGAGACTTGGTTTTGTAGCCCCACAACGCTACAGATGGGCAGGATCCTTGAGGAGGTCCACCTCATGGATCAACACCTTGCTATGGGGGCCCACAGTATTTAGTAGCAGGATGGATCAGTGGCAGTAAATGCAACCAAAGGCAGTGTGAGAGATGCAGACTAATAATAGTCAAATGCTGAGGAGAGTAGTGTAGAGTTGGCAACAGTGTAGAATCAGCAACAACGCATATTTCTCAGTGACAGCATAGATGCTAGAAGCAGTCATAGACTTGGTTGATAGCTACATTATATTAATCACAGCTGATTCGGTATTTAGGATGATTCTTAGTTGCAGTTACTGCAGTTGCAACAACAACAAATGAGAGGGAGTTGCAGTGTAGATGTAGCGTTGGAAATAGTTCAACAGGTTCAGCAATAGCACAGATGCAACACATATCAGATTTGCGTAGTGGTTGGTGGGTAGAAGTATCCAGACATCAACATTGTAACAAGAGATGATGGAGAGATAGGGTGTTACTACATGATATCCAGTAGAGCACTAGAACACATTTATTGCTAAGAAGGAGTGTTATTTTTTGTAGCATTGGATGTAATCTAGAAACGAAATATGGTGGACAGGCTAGAATACATGAGATCTCCAAAACCCAGAAATTGTTTTTAGAAATTCTACCTAGAAATGGCTTAATTAGATTATTAGTCAGTTTTTAAATATTTCCTAAGTCTAAACTTAGGGAATATGGTTAATTAATCAGAATTAATTAAGTCAAGGCGTGAATTATCTATAAACTCACATGGATTGACTTCAATTTAATCCTATCCATCGATTAATATTTAATCTTGGTTGTTGGAGTCCCAACGGAGAATTATAAGAAGAAGTCAATGGGAATTTGGAGAAGACACTTGAGCAATTCAATTTCATGAGTAGATCGATTTCTTGAGTAGCAGCATTCAGTTTCCAGAGAAAGAGCTAGTGAGATCAAAGTAGTGAGTGAGGGGCAGGGAAAATGATCCAAAGGAAATATTCTCCAGATCTGCAGAGGCAGCAACAAGAGCGCCGAGTTATCCCAGAGAGGCAACGTTGAGGGACATTACAGTTGCTTCAGCCAGGCAGTTCAATTTGGAGGAAGGAAAAATCATTCTTAGTTCCAGAGTTCGGGAAGAATTCATAGAGGGATGGAGAGACAATTTCCTCAACATCCAAAGATAGGATGACTTCATCAGAGCTTAGTTTGGGGCAAGTTGTCCAAATAGCTACGCAGAGTAGCGCAGAGGCTCACACAAAGCTCCAAGAGGTTGATGTTTGATAAGAAAAAGCGTGCCAAAGATTGCTTATGGGAGAAGGGTAATTCCCTTCAGTATTTTGTTCAAATTTTCTTGTTGATTAATAGAATGTACTCAAATTTCACTGCTGCATAATCAAATAAAACCCTCATTGCTTCATCGGTTTTCCCAAGTTGGGTTTTTCTGGAGACATTGGTCCAAAAATAACTATGTTATTTTTATGTGTGTGTGCTAGAATATATTCTAGTGTTTATTCTTTCGCAGTTTTATTTTTGTAGGTTGTTGTGTGATTTATTCAGTATTTCAGTAGAAAACAATAAATTAATTAACAATTAGGAGAATAATTTCCAATGGTTGCAATAGGATTCCAATTTTATCTTCACACTCTTCATGGAAACTCTCACAAGATCTGTAGGAATATGCTCATCAATCATATTCGTAGACTCAAGCGTTGTAGGAGGCCTCTAATCATTTGGTGGATTTCTTCTCGACGATGGATTGTTGTTGTTACCCTTGTTGTTACTATTATTTCTAGGTGGCATGCTCTGCATTCAAGACCTTTCAATTTGTATTAGTTGATTTTGCATCTCGCCCATCTGTGTAGCATGTTCAACCTTCACTTCTTTCATTAATCGGGTTAATTATTTAACTATCTCATATTCTTGTTCTTTAACATCTTTCCCCTTAGACTTGATTTAGACTCTTTCAAAACCAGGGATTTCTAACTTTCCTGAGGCTTTCTTGTCATTTTCTAATTCCTCAGTTGTGCTTTGGGAAATAGTTAAAGTGTTGGGATGAGCATATCTTATCTCATACTACATCTCTACAGGGTAAGCCTCAATATATTCTTACAGAATTATCTTGTTAGGAGGCTTGTAATTTTGAGTCATATCCCTTAATAGTTTATTAAATCTTTGGTTAAATTATTCAATTGCTTCATTTTCTCTTTTCTTAATAGTGTTGAATTCCTTAACCAAAAACTTTCCTTCCCTCTCATCTCATACTTATCTCTAATTGCATCAAGAAGGGACCTCAAAGAATTGAAGGCATTGTCAAGTTTTTCTTGAAACTAGTCGAGAGCATCATCTCCTAGAGAAAGCAAAAATAATTTCACTTGAAAATCCTCGTGATTATAAGCAGTAGCATGAGAGAATCTTTGGATAAAGTAGTTGAAATTATTTATGTGACTTTCAGCATTAATAGCGTTATTCCCTTGGAAGAGAAGCATTTTACTCATGGTGGATTCATTTGAAAAATCATGTGGATATCCCTGAATGTTGGTGAAGTTGCAAGGCCTGTAGAAGTCACCCATGATGTCTTGATTTATAGGATGGTTGTTGAAAAGAGAATGGAGGTCAAGGAGAGCTTCTTATCCGAGAAAATGTAAATGATCTCTATAATGTAATTTGTTTAACCTAGCTCTTAGAACCTTTTTAGGATCAGGATCGTGGTTAACCAAACTACCAAGATTTCTTCTAGAGTATGTTCTTATGCATTGGTGAATAAGTGGATTCACCTCCCAAACAGGAAACCAACCTAAATTTCCAAGTGCTAATGGTGTGAATGAACAACATGAGAAGATTTGTGATAGAGAAAACGATAAGGTGATGAAAAGATGAAGAATGATGCAAGAAGGGATACAAAAAGTGTGGTGTTGGGGGGATTGATGGAAAGATGGAAGATGATTAAAAGATTATCAGAAATTGTCATAAACCCTGACAACAAGAAATTTTCTCCAATAATGGCGCCAAAACATGTTGTCACTCAGATTGTAAAGACACTGCAACAACCGCTTGGGACGGGGCCTTTCACTCTAGTCTCCGTCCATTCCATTCTAGCTATCTCCCTATTGATGCCTCGAAAATCATTATATTAACATCGCGGAAAACCACCCGGTCCGGACCTTAAAGGCAACTCCTTTTCCGTTTGGTGTGGTGGCTCCAACTGGATATAATGAGACCAATTTCCCAATGATTTATAAATGGGATGGATAAGTGATTGGTTTTCTAATATCTAATGGGAATGATAGATAATTTATTCTAAGATGCAACAATATAAATAACTAATCTATCTCGAAAAGTCTTTCTCTTAGTGCAATTTTTTATGATTCTTATTGACAAGTAGGCATATAAATGACTCTACTTATAAACAAAAATATTTATTCATATGATAATTACTTTGTTCAAGTAGTTGAACAAAGTAATAATTAAAAAATTATTACACTAATCTTTATATATCATTGACATACATATGTATGAAAAATAACAACTCTTAAAAATTCAATAGTGAAAATTCAAAGAATTGTTGTGAAAGCATATACATATATCAATAATAGCAAAATGAATAAATGTTGGTTCACATAAAAGCATGAAACAAAAACATAGATAGTAGTACCATATGTATTTGAGTCTCCTCCAATATGAATTGCATTCAAATCCAGCCTTTCAACTTGGAAATTCTTTTACAGGAAGCAATAGTGCATATCACATAAAAGTATTCTTCATCAAAACTCAGAATTCCAGTCCAATTTTCTAAAAATAAATATATCGGAAGCACAGTAGTGCAACTTACGATCCAAGTCTTAATACAAAAATTTGAGGACACTTTCTAAAAACATGAAAGGATCCATAAATACTATTAAACTAACAAACTATGAAATAACTGTGCCATGTGCTGGTATAACAAAATCACAAAAAATGTAAAAATCTTCTCAAAATAGGCATGTTGCAGTCGGTCAGAATGGTTCATTGCATTGGCTGATCATCTCGTGACTTGAGTTGGAAAATGGCTAGCATCGGTTGAAGTTCTTGCAGATGATTCAGGTTTGAGTGTAATTGAGCAGTGTATGTGGCATCAGTAATTTTGGGAATCATATGACTGATTGCATCGGTGAGGCATTTCATTGTTGTCCACTAACTATGTGGTTTAGCAAGGAAAAACCAAAAGGTTTCCCATGTTAAAGTTTGAATTCCTGCGATTAATCTTTCCCTCTGCTCCAGCTCCTGTTTCCATGTTTGTTCTAATGCTTTTATCGATGGAAGTTTCCCTGGAGAACACTCTGTAATTAAATTTGATAAATAAAGAGTATCATTAATCAATTCAACCAGATTTCTTGTCGCCGATCTACATCTTGATGTCGCCCTTTTTGCTTTCATTATTTGAGATTTCCATTGAGTGAATAGGATTTCTTTATGCGATTCCAGAATTTGTGGTAGATTAATAGCTTTTCCTTCTTTGGTTTCTTGCCAAGAGAGAAAATCTATTAATCTTTCATCTGCTTGCTCTAATTTCTATCTCACATCAACTAATTTATCAATCATAGATGAAGAAATTTCACATAGGGGAAGAACGAGTGAGATGTTATGACATAATAAGCTCAACTGATTAGACAATGCTTTGGTAATTTGTAGAGCTTCCGATCTGAATTCTCCCACTTGGGGATATTCTTTGAATCTTTCTATTTGCAGTGATAGTTGAGTGATTTGTTCTTCTTTTGATTTGCTCAACTGTTCATTTAATGATCACAGCTTGCTCAATGCTTGGGATAATTCATGTTGCTTTTGAATTGCATGTTGATCAATTCTTTGTTTTTCTTTGAGCAATTGCTCGTTCAATTGATCATTTGACTGCTTCTGGGCTACTAACTATTGTTCCAACTACTCTATCTTCTGCTACTTCTCTTGTACCTGTGTTTCCAGCAAAATGATTGCTTGGTCTTTTTCCTTGAGTAAGTTGCTGACCTCTAATGCTTTGTCTATTGTGGCCACTGTGTATGCTCCAACATACTGAAAAAGTTTAGTGAGATCTTTAGATGGATTGAATTCTTCTCTCCATACCATGTTTGTTATCTCCATTTGTGAAGTCAAAAGAGGAGATTGATCAAATTTCCTCTTTTTCCTTTGTCTTTTGATTACAGCCCTATGCTCAGGGTTGTAGAAGACATCCAAGGGTGGCATTTCTTCTACATGTAAAACAATTTCATTGGATGGATTCTCGGGGATTATTTCTACATCCTTTTGAGTCATGGGTGGGCCGCTAGTTCCTTCAGTTGGAACTGTATTGATTGCTGATTTCTGACCAGTTGTTACCTCAGGTGTGTTGAATCCTTGTAGACTTTCAGTATTACTGATGATAGAATCAAATTGTTGCCATTCTTTGATCAATTTAGGATCAAAATAACTACTTGAATCAATGAGTTCCCCATTTTTTCCTTGTCCCTGCTCCTGCTCTGGCAATTTTTATTTTTCAGGAATCTTTTCTATTACAGGAGTCTTGTCAGTAGCTTCCTGTTCAGTTTGAACTGTAGGGGTTATAGCTAATAGGTCCATAGGCAAAGTTTGCAACCTCTGGGCTCTGGGCTCTGAGCCTATTGAACGTTTCTAGCCCCTCTTCTTCATACCTAATCATAGCCAATCCTTTAACCTGGAAAAATGTTTCGGCTGAAGCAAATAAATCATCAAAGTCATCTGCTTCATGATCGAATTTGGCAAGTTTAGCTTGAGCGGTGACGTTATGGGCAACCTTTCTTGGGACGTATTGCATATTGGGAATGGTGGCAAGATTCAGCATCTGAATCTTCTCTGCATGCCTGTAATCATGTAAAGTAAAAATGCCACATCGTAGGGGGAATATAGGCCACATCTATTTCTTGGAATCCCTAAGGATTCTTGATGTCCCTTCAACAATTATCTGATATGCCGATTCTCATGCTAACAATTTATCGGGAACATATAGAGGGAGAACATGGGGTTTAGTAAGACTGCCAAAAATCCTCACATAGGTAAATTTCTCCTCTCCGAACCAGATACCTACTACTGTCAGATCAATTGCTGCTTCCTGGGATATCCTGGGGGTAGGCTTATTGAAAATAGAATAAAATACAAGTAAAAAAAAACCATTGCAAATTTTGTACAGGTGATTTTTATAGTGTGCCTTCCACAACTGTTTGTGATAAATATGAATAGGATTCGGATCTTGGGAAGTCCACTTCCATCCGAGTTCCAGGAATTCAAAATTAAAACAAATAATATCTAGAATATATGCACTATAGTAGAAAGGAGGAATGATCCAGGAAGTTGTATATGCATTCCTTCTGTATTCTAATATCTCAGTGGCTAGTCTATCAGAAAAAATATTTGCCCAATCCATAACAGAACCTTTAATTGACGCTTCCATTAATGGGACCATATCTATAGTGAATTTTGTAGAATCATGTTGTCCCCACAGTCTACACATAATAGCTCTAGCATAGCAATAAGGAGAAGCTAATGAGTCGACAAAATACTTACCCAATGACTCATGCTTATGTTTCTCCGGGAAATGCCTCCATTGCCTGATCGGGTCCGACTCCAAGTCATTTTCCTTTGCAAATGCTTCGAGGAATGCCTTGTTGTATCGCTTCTTGGGTGGAGGTAAATGGTACATTTGCCTGAGATCTTCAGGCTTGAATGAGCCGAATATCCTTCCATCTTCCGTGGAAAATGTTCTATCTGAAGTTGGGATTTTCACAACAACCCATCTAACCACATCAGTGTATGGCAAAATTTTGGCCTGCGCTGCTATCCTGTGAAAGTATGAATAGGCCAACTCTTTGAGGGTTCCCTCTGACTTGTTGGTTGAATCAGCTATGGCTTCCACTTGTAATTCCTCAGGCTCCTCTGCTTCTGTCAAATTATAAATGCTTTCCCAGCTAGCATTTCCCAGACCGAGACATGTCATATATGATATTAATCCCTTCTTACTTGGTCCTGTTTCTTTGGCTGCACGAGTTGTTTTGGACTTCTTAGATTTCTTTCCCATCTTCTTTGGATTCATGGATTTGAAGGAACTCTGTACAGGAAATTGCAAACCATAACACAGAGATATTGCTGCTGAAAGCCAATATGAAAATGAACAAAATTACGGTGATTGTCATACGATAAATCAAATGCAATTAAGAATCACCACGAATGAAATCTTTTAAAGGATGTACTCTTAACTGTAAAATTTAATAGCCATTCAAACCACCAATCGTGGTGAATTAATACCATAAATACCCAGCTCGTCGATCATATACATGATTATTTCAAGCGTGTCTTAGGATTTCCTTGATCGACGATTTGCGATTTATTGAGGGTTTCAAAGGGAGAGGCTTTATGACTTGCAACAAATATCTCCGATTGCCGAAAAGTTATATTATAATACAACGGAGTATTATGCATGCAAACTGTTTTAGCGTATGTTTCCCTCTTGAGATGCGCGCCCAATTGGATCGCAAATCGGGGTTTGGCTTTGCTTTTATCCCTTTGTCATACAAACATCCCCGATTGCTGATTGCGATATCCTTTATTGGATCAGAAGATTTGATGAGGCCTTGTGTGTGTTGCTTTGTCATATGATATCTCTAATTGCCGATTGCGATTTCTTTTATCGGATCGGAGGATTTGATGAGGCTTTGTTTGTATGTGTCCCTTTGCAATATGCGATCTCCGATCGCTTTATTGCAATGTAAAATTGTTTAAAATATTTTAAAAGAACACTTTGTTTTTTATCAAAAGACTTTATTAAATGAATTATTTACATCGGGTCTTTTGATAGATATTTTACTTGTAATGAGGTCAATACCAGTTTTATTCATCAACTCACAAATCTAACTAAGTTTATTTAAAAAGGGACCCATTTCTTAATAAATTTTTTGTGTAAAATTTTAAAGAAATGGGGGGTTGTTGTACAACACAACACTCCCAACAACAACCTATGGGGGGTAGTCCTTATGGAAATGAGGTGGAGGAAAACAAGTTGGGAACCAACTTGTTCGGGAGACATAGTTGAGTGGCCTAGCTACTGTTGGAATTGTGACTAATGTGTTGTCCTTAATGGAAACCTACTTCATAAAGATGTCAACATGATGGTTATGCTCCGTGACAGAGAGAATGGACAAAGTAATATCATTTCAGAGAGAGAGGAATGATAAAGGTAAATTTTAGGAAAGTATACATGCGTCCTATGAAGAGAAGCTACCTACATACACATGTATGATGAAGAGAAGCCACGTACAATTTCCGTACTATGGTATTATGAATACCAGGGGTCTTTACCATGGTATTGGCCCATAGTATTGACTGCGACAAGAGATATTTGATCCTGTCAAAGAATACCATCAACATTACTAAGGGATTAGCCTATGGTATTGACTAAGGCTTATACTATATAAGGAGATGGAGGTCAAGTGTTAGTGTGTGCATATGATGGATTATTTATGAATGCCTTGATCTGAAATAGAAGTGCACCAGGGAGCATGGAGATGGATCAGATCTAATAGATATGAAATGACCACATATTTAATAATCTATTTATGGTTTGATAAATCTGTGATGATGATATTATTATGTGTGTCTGTAATATTTTTGTATGTTGAGATTTGGGTTTCACATATGTTTTATTGTGCAACGAATGTATGACTTAGTAATTACATATCTGTAAGATGATTTTCCATTGAGAAGTCACATACATACGGGGATCTACATTTGGGTAGTTGCTTATATATTCTGCAGTACGGACAAATCTGTGCGTAGGTGTGGTGAATGATAAGCGTGTACATATTTTGGTATGCTTTATAAGAGTCGAGAACATCTGCTAGGGTTTTGTAGTATCAGCTGTTAATGTTTTTTGATCAGTTCTGTTATGTTTGTTGTTGTCTATCGATAATGTCTCTCTCATGATAATCTATGTTTGACAGTTCATGTTGGGTTGAATTTTTTATGAAATGATATGCTGACTAGGGATGATGCTATGATGTGATGCTTTATATTTGGTTAAGTGATTTGTGATGGATCCAATTTGTAATTAAGAAATTAATTCAGTAGTGCATAGATGCAAATTAAATATCAGTATTTTGAGATCTTTATGCACGTCTGTTGGAAATAATACTGAGAGGGGGGGTGAATTAGTATTATGAAATCTTTTTCAATAAACACTTGCAGATCTGACTAATGAAACTTGCATATACCTTCCAGATTTTAATGTAATTTATTCTTTAGTTGTTAACCATTAATCTGTATGTTAGAAGCATATAATAATGAACAGGAACAAGAAACATAGACAGTCACACCAAAGAACACTAGATATAAGGTGGAAACCCAATGTGGGTGAAAACCACCTGCTGCAATATGTCTCTATATTCTTTCCATTAGAAACTTCTTTTTACAATGATTTTGTATTGGTGCAGTCCTTTACCAGTACGCAGGCTGCAACCTACAGAGAGCTACAACCCTCTCTCGTTTTCCAGCTTCTCCTGTAAGGGAGCTACAACCCTCTTAGCTCTTGTACTAGCTAAGATACTAGTACGTAGGTGCTGACCTACAGAAGGCTACTACCTTCTCTTTCCTTCCAGGGACTACGTTTCATCAATTTTCAAACTGGATCCAAGTAATCATCAAGTATATGTGCATCAATCAATTAACCAATAACTTCTCAGAATGTTGTAATCAAACAAACAGTACCAGTAACCAGACACCAAGTCTATACCCAGAACACTGCAGTAATAGACAAAATAAGTTAAAATACACTTCAAGAAAAGTCTGCAACTTCACCAGTAGTACCCTGCGGATGTCCGCACTTTCTCTGTCTGTGGACTGCGCAGCTTCGCTCCTGCACTGTCTGTGACCTGCACAGCTTCGCACTCGCATTTTCTGTGCTTTGTGCACCTGCGGCGTCTTCTAAACTGCGCACCTCCACACCTGCTCCTTCACTGGTACTGCGCACCTCCACACCTGCTCCTTCACTGGTACTACGCACCTCCACACCTGCACCTTCTCTAGTGCTGCGCAACTCCGCACCTATGTTGTCTTTTGATCTACGCACCTCCGCACCTGCTCCTTCTCTGGTACTGCGCACCTCCAGATATAGACAGTTTCTCAGTCCTCAAATATACCCTAGACTATTAAATTCACAGATCCATTCAAGTGCCAAAGAGATCTCGACCCATCAGTAGATCTGACTTATAATGATATGGTTTCTTCTTGATTCAAGTTCAACTATAACTCACCAACCGATTATCAGAAATCCAAATCTTACTATTCTTAAGATATTCAACACACTTGTACCTAGCCAAATGATCTCCTTTCCCTTTTTATAGCCAAGGCCTTACTCAAACCATGGATCAAAACCATTGAGAAACAATACTATGGATCCAAAACCTGGGTTCAATATTTTAGATGCAAAACCACGGACCAAAACCATAGGATCAAAGACGTCAGACTAAATACCATGGACCAAACATAATATGTGCGATTTTCTCTGCATGAAAGTCCGTGCATTTTAGGTTCGCACCTTTTGTGCGAAAGACCTTCGAACATGTCTGCACCTTTTCAACGGTCCTCTTGCGCAACCTGTCAATGACCGCATCTTCTGATTGATGCACCTGTGGAACCAGAAAATATCATTGCTGCACTTATAATTTCTCATCTGATATGAGTGGGTTGCCATCAAGTACAACATATGCATCATAATGCCAACAATCTACCCCTTTGGACTTGATGGCAACAACATCCAATCACTCTCCCCCTTTGACATCAAGGGCAAAGGGCGGACCTCATTCTGCTGACCATACCCCCCCGAGCACCTGCTGAAGTTTCTGTTTAGATGAAATGTTGGTCATGCTCCCCCTGATTGTAAGTAACGACAACAAAAACAAGATGGTCTTCAAGAGAGAACATGACTCCATACATCATAAGTAACCTTCCTATCATCAAGACTCATACATCCATCTCATAAAGCAATAACAAGGATCATCCATCCCAGGCATAGTGGGGAAACCAAAATAGGCCATTACATGACCTTGATATGAAAGAAAATACATGACATAGAGACAAGAACAACTATCATCAGCAAAATCAACCTTCAGACCAGTACACATAGATCTCGTTCAGCATCTACTCCACCAAAAATTTTTGTGAGATCAAACCAAGAACTTCTAAGATAATGCCAACAATGCATTATTAGAAGAATATATGCTCCCCCTGAACCTGTGCCAGATGGTCTCTGACAGACCCATATCGGAATTTCTTCACCCAGAACTCGACCCACGTAGACCGGCAAATGTACAGGTATCCACCTACGTACAACAGACAAGATTCAACAGCACAATGATGCATCAACAACTCCCAGCTTTTGTCTGAGGTATTCAAATGTCTCCCTGGGCAGAGGTTTGGTGAGTATATCAGCCACTTGTTCCTTAGATGGAACATACTCCAACATGACTTTTTGTTCAAGCACTTGTTCTCGGAGAAAATGATACTTGATAGGTATGTGCTTAGTCTTTGAGTGCATGACAGGATTCTTTGAAATACTGATTGCACTTGTATTATCACAAAGAATGGAAATAGGTGAAGTACAAGTGACTTGGAGATCTTGCAATGTTTGCATCATCCAAAGGAGTTGTGTGCAGCAAGATGCAACAGCTACATATTCTGCTTCAGCTGTAGATAATGCAATGGAACTTTGTTTCTTGCTGAACCAAGATACCAATCTATGACCCATGAAGAATGCACCTCCACTAGTGCTTTTCTTGTCATCCACGCTACTTGCCCAATCTGCATCAGTATATGCATGAAGCGTGAGATTTGTATCTCTAGGATACCATAATCCATAGTTTTGAGTCCCTTGAAGATACTTGAAAATTCTCTTGACTGCCTGAAGATGAGTTTCCTTTGGGTTAGCCTGAAACCTTCCAACTATTCCTACTGTATGCATAATGTCTGGTCGGGTACCTGTTAGATAGAGTAGACTACCAACCATGGATCTATAGGTTGGTTGATGAACAGTTGTTGATTCATCATTTGCACTGAGGCTACATCCTGTTACCATAGGAGTACATACTGGTTTCGAATCCTCCATCCCATACTGCTTCAAGATTTGCTTGAGATACTTGGTTTGTGAAAGAAAGATACCATCTTTGTTTTGTTGCACTTGTAAACCAAGGAAATATGTGAGCTCACCGAGTAGGGACATTTCGAATTCTTTCTGCATCACCAAGGTAAAGTTTTGACTCATGGCTTCTTCATTGCTGCCAAAAATGATATGATCAACATATACAACAAGTATTAGCATTTTATTATTGTCAACTTTTATATATAGATTGTTGTCTGTTGATCCTTTTGCAAAACCTTGTTGATGAAGGTACTCATCCAACCGAAAATTCCAAGCCCTTGGAGCCTCTTTAAGGCCATAGAGAGCCTTTTTGAGTCTGCATACAAGTTTTGGATCATTTCCAAGTATAAACCCATTTGGTTGCTCAATGTACACTTCCTCATTCAAGTCTCCATTCAGAAATGCAGATTTTACGTCCATCTGAAATACCTTGAACTTCTGAAATCTAGAGAGAGCCAGGAACATTCTTATAGCCTCAAGTCTGGAAACTAGAGCAAAGGTTTCTTCAAATTCTATGCCTTCTTATTTCGCATATCCTTTACAAACAAGTCTTGCCTTGTTCCTAACCACCTCCCCATTTTCATTCAGCTTATTTTTGAAAATCCATTTTGTCCCTATGACATTTTTATCGATTGGTCTAGGAACCAACTCCCAAGTTTTATTATTTTCAATCTGTTCGAGTTATTCCTCCATGGCTTTGATCCACCATTCATCTTTGCATGACTCTCTTACATTTTTTGGTTCAGTGGAGGAGAGCAATGCCAAATAGCTTGAAGCTTCTGCTATTGATCTTCTTGTTTGTATACTAGCCTCTTTCTGCCCCAATATCTGAGATTCTGGATGATTCTTCTGAACATACCTGGATGGAGTCTTTTCTTCTATCCTTATCTGTTCTTCTGGTGCCTCATGGGTTTCTTCTTCATCATGAATCTGATTTGATGGATAGTCCTCATCATCCTCGAAATCTTCAGATCTTACCTGCCTAGGAGTGCTTTATTCTTCATCAACCACTACATCAATACTTTCAACTATTTTTCCAAGCCTTTTATTGTAACACTTGTATGCTTTGCTGTGGGGAGAGTAACCAAGGAGAATGCCTTCATCTACACTAGGTTCAAATTTGCCAAGATTTTCATCGGTATTTTTGATGTAGCATTTGCTCCCAAAACTTTTGAAGTATTTTACTGAGGGAGTCTGACCATACCATAGTTCATGAGGGGTCTGAGTGCTGTTTACCCGGACATTTGTCTTGTTAAGAATAACAAAAGCAGCAAATGCAGCTTCACCCCAGAAGGTTGCAGGAGTTCCAGACTCATCCAACATAGCACGGGCCATTTGTTGAACTGTTCTATTCATTCTTTCCACTATTCCATTTTGCTACGGAGTTCTAGCTGTAGAGAATTCCCTTCTTATTCCATGTTCTTCACAAAAATCGAAAAATTCATTTGAGGTAAACTCCCCACCTCTATCAGACCTGAGGCATTTAATTTTGTGATCTGATTCGTTTTCAACCAAGGCTTTGAAAGATTTGAATTTTTTGAAGGCTTCATCTTTTGTGCTTCATAAGTCCTATCCAACACATCCTGAAAAGTCATCAATGAATAATATAAAGTATTCTTCTCCCCGAGGTGACCTTTTCCCTAGATGGACCACATACATCAGTATGGACAAGTTCAAGTGGCCTGCTAGCTAATCCTTCCTTCTCAGGGAAGTTAGTTCTGGTTTGCTTACCAAACTGACATGATTTGCATATTGTATTGTTGGAATTCTGATGTCTGGAAGACCACGAATTGCCTGATATTTGCAATCTTTCTTTATTTGCAAGAAGCTTAGATGCCCCAATATCCGATGCCATAGCCAGTGTTCATCATTCTTGCTTAGATAGCATTGATGTTGTCCCTATTTGAATATGTATAAATTATTTGGAGTTCTTATGCCTTTGATCACTGTTTTTCCTGTATAAAGATCATGAACACTACACCCATTTGATCGAAATATTACCTCAGTTCCTTGATCGCACATCTGACTGAAACTTAATAAATTATGCTTTAAGCCATCAACATACATAACATTTCCAGATTTGACCTTTTCTTTCAACTGAACAAAACATTTTCCTTTTTATGAGCGCATGGGTGTCATTTCCAAATGAGACCTTCTTCTCCTTCTCTAAGGCACTATATGACTGAAGTTTTTCCTTATCACCCGTCATATGTTTCAAACATCCATTGTTGATGTACCATTGATTTTCCTGTCCTTCTGCATATAAGGCTATCCCACATCTTTCTGGTTGTGTTTCTTTCATTCTCCATGATTTAGCACTTGAGGCTTGTTCTTTCTGAGTTGTCTGTCGAAACCTTCTCCTGCATTCAGAATCTTCATGACCGAAGTTGTTACAAATAGAACATTCTATTTCATTCTCAAGGGCAGAAAAGTTATTGTAGGTCCTTTTTATGATCCCAGTCATACTTCTTTGTTTTTGAGCTTGTCTAGTCATGATTGTCTTATAGGCAACACATTGAGCTACTTTTTGACCAAAGTTATGACAAGAGAAACATTGGCCATTGAAGAAACTCCTGCGATGATCAAATCTACCTACCAAGTGATTGTAATTTCTATCGACATCTGTTCTTGAGGCAAATTGAGACGGTTTTACCTGTGGCTGGTTGTAGCTTCTGTTCATCCTTAACATAGATTGCCCACGATTTACCTGGTAGTCTTTGTTCATTCTTGAGGTAAATTGTCCCAGATTTACCTAGTGATCTCCATTGGGCCTTTGCTCACTTCTCCTTGCTGCATCAAGATAACTTTTGGAGGTGGATGGTTTCTGCGTTGGAGTTTCTTCTTCATTATATCCCAGACCTGTCTTGATTAGTGGTGAACACTGCACTTTGATAATCCCATCTAAGGTTTTAGATCCTTTAACAAATCTAAGATTAAGAGCTTTAGTTTTCTCAATCTCTTTTCTAAGTCCCACAATTTCACATTCTATCTTTTCATGATGTTTTCCATTTTAGCCAATTGGAATTGCAGAGTATCAATAATCATATTTTTCTCTTCTAAACAAATTTTGAGTTTAGAAATCTCTTCATAAAGACCTTCTTCATCTGTAGCATCCATGAAATCATCATCTTCAAAAGCCATTAAAAGTCTATAATTATTACCTTGTTCATATTCATCACTATTTGAAAAACCATCACTGTCTTCATGAGTGTAATAGCTTTTCTTATTTACATTTTGTTTCTTGTTCCATCTAACAGGTTCCTTACCTTTGTCAAGCTTATCTTTATGAGGACACTTGGCAGCATAGTGCCCGACTCTTCCAGAAGCAAAACATTTGAAAGGTAACTTACCTATGAATCTTCCAGCACCCTGTTGAAGGTTCTTGACAAAATTTGATTCTTCCTCTTCTTCTGACATATGTCATGAGTAATAGGAATCTCCTTTTCCTGAAGCCTTGAACGCGGCTTCTCTTCTGTCTGATGGTCCCCCTTTCCTCATTTCATAAGCGGTTAGAATTCCATGTAGCTGCGACATGGTAATTTTCTGTAGATTCTCCTTTTCTTCTATTGCAGAAACTTTTGATTCAAACTTAGAAGACAAAGATCTTAGAACCTTTTCAACCACAAGAGCCTCTTTCATTTCTTCACCCAATTTTTTCATACAATTAACAATCTCATGTATACATAGGAAATAGTTAGCGACACTTTCATCATTGTACATTCTGAGATTTTCATACTGAATTTTGAGGGTTTGAAGTTTTGCTTGTTTTACTTGTTCATCTCCTTCATAGCTCAGAACGATCTTGTCCCATATTTCTTTTGTGGTTTTATACTGCATAACCTTGAAAAATTCTGATTGAGATAGACATCCTAATAGAGTATTGACAGCCTTTTCATTTGTTTCAAATTGCTTCTTCTCAGCCGCATCTGTGGGAGTTGCTGATGGAAAAGTGTACCCTGTATCTATGATATCCCAGACTTCTGTACCAAGAGATTGAAGATAGGCAGTGACTCTTACCTTTCCAATAGACAAAATTGGTCCCATCAAAAATTGGTGGCCTGATCGATGCTTCTCTCTGGTAGTTGCTCATGATGATAGATCTTTCCTTCAAGCGATCAAGCTTCTTCTTGAAGGACCTGCTCTGAGACCAATTGTTGGAAATAATACTGAGAGGGGGGGTGAATTATTATTATCAAATATTTTCAATAAACACTTGCAGATCTGACTAATGAAACTTGCATTATACCTTCCAGATTTTAATGTAATTTATTCTTTAGATGTTAACCATTAATCTGTATGTTTGAACCATATAATTAATGAAGCAGGAACAAGAACATAGACAGTCACACCAAAGAACACTAGATATAAGGTGGAAACCCAATGTGGGTGAAAACCACCTGCTGCAATATGTCTCTATCTTCTTTCAATTAGAAACTTCTTTTACAATGATTTTGTACTGGTGCAGTCCTTTACCAGTACGCAGGCTGCAACCTGCAGAGAGCTACAACCCTCTCTTGTTTTCCAACTTCTCCTGTAAGGGAGCTACAACCCTCTTAGCTCTTGTACTAGCTAAGATACTAGTATGTAGTTGCTGACCTATAGAAGTCTACTACCTTCTCTTTCCTTCCAGGGACCACGTTTCATCAATTTTCAAACTAGATCCAAGTAATCATCAAGTATATATGCATCAATCAATTAACCAATAACTTCTCAGAATGATGTAATCAGACAAACAGTACCAGTAACTAGACACCGATTCTATACCCAGAACACTACAGTAATAGACAAAATCAGTTAAAATATACTTCAAGAAAAGTCTGCAACTTCACCAGTAGTACCCTGTGGATGTCCGTACTTTCTCTGTCTGTGGCCTGCGTAGCTTCCCTCCTACACTGTCTGTGACCTGCGCAACTTCGCACCCACATTGTCTGTGCTCTGCGCACCTTCGCACCTATGGCATCTTCTAAACTATGCACCTCTGCACCTGCTCCTTCACTGGTATCGCGCACCTCCACACCTGCGCCTTCTTTAGTGCTGCGCACCTGCAGCATCTTCTTATCTGCGCACCTCCGCAACTGCTCCTTCTTTGGTACTGCGCACCTACGGATATAGATAGTTTATCAATCCTCAAATATACCCCAGAATGTTAAATTCACAGATCCGCTCAAGTGCCAAAGAGATCTCGACCCATCAGTAGATCTGACTTATAATGCTCTGGTTTCTTCTTGATACAGGTTCAACTATAACTCACCAACCGATTATCAGAAATTCAAATCTTACTATTCTTAAGATATTCAACACACTTGTACCTAGCCAACTGATCTCCTTTCCCTTTTTATAGCCAAGGCCTTACTCAAACCATGGATCAAAACCATTGAGAAACAATACTATGGATCCAAAACCTGGGTTCAATATTTTAGATGCAAAACCATAGGATCAAAGACGTTGGACTAAATACCATGGACCAAAAATAAGATGCGCGATTTTCTCTGCATGAAAGTCTGTGCATTTTAGGTTCGCACCTTTTGTGCGAAAGACCTGCGAACATGTCCGCACCTTTTCAACGGTCCTCCTGCACAACCTGCCGATGACCGCATCTTCTGATCGGTGCACCTGCCGAACCAGAAAATATCATTGCTGCACTTATAATTTATCATCTGAGATGAGTGGGTTGCCATCAAGTACAACATATGCATCATAATGCCAACAACGTCCTCTTAAGGAGAAGCGCGTACATACGCAGGTATGTCTCAGAACAATAGCGTATATATTATAACATATGGTTGATTCGAGTTTGTAGTACTAGCAGTTGGTTTTTGTGATAGATAAAAATGTTTGGATTGGTATATTGATGAGTAGTTGTGTATTGATATGATATTTTATGGTGTAGTTTGATCAGTTGCAATAGTTGATTGAGACTCAGTGATTGATTTGATGATTCAGTGATTTTATTGGTTTATGGATTAAGTAATTTGATACAATGATTGGCTTCAGTATTGTTATTTGGTGTTGGGGTTAAATGATGGTAGTGGGTCCAACTTGAAAATATGATGAAAAGTGGCATACAGGTTTGATGTTTTGGGTCAGGTGGATCAAGTATGAAATATTATGAAATGTGGTCTACAGAGGGGCTAAGGATTGGAGCCTTCAGTAAGGAATTTGAAGCTTCCTTCTAGTTGTAGCTGGTAAATCTGATTAGGAGGTTGGAGCTCCCTTTCAGTAGATGTTAGTAAACGAGATCAGGGAGATATAACTCCCTTCCAGTGGGTGTTGGAGAATGAGAGAAGGTTGTAGCCTTCTGTACGTGGGTGCTTTCGTACTAGTACAAGTCTGCACCAGTACAATATTGTAAGATTTTTTCCTTTATAATAAAAGATGAAGACAGAAATGAAGACAACGGTGGTTGTCTCCCACATTGGTTTTCCACCTAAAAATATTGGTGTCCTCATGTGTTGATGTGTTGCTCATGTGTGATGGTTTATTATTTTCTTATTATTCATGGTTACTGTTTAATTAAATGTTGATGAAGTCATATGATACATTGGTTAAAGTAGAACAAATGATGAAATATATGAAAAGTTAGTTAACTAGATATACGCGGTTTTCCTTCATCATAGTCATGTACATATGTTGGTTTACTTAATGATAATAGCGTAAAGAAATATGAATAAGAAATTGAATGTTTATGTGAGTTTTTAAATGACTGATTCACACGCCCCCCAGTATTTTTCCCAATAATTGGTATCAAACCCAAAGGTCTCAAGTTCAAATCACTCCTAGCTCGCGTTGGGGGGATATTGTTGGGCATTGGATAATCCAACACTCCCCGTGTGTTTCGCCACATGGTTTAACTGCCTCTCATGGATCCGTTAACTCTGGTGACGTGTTTGTTTACTAACACCTGCGGTTTTGGTGTAACGACAATTGTTATTCCAACAGCTACTTGGTATAACTTAGCAAGATTAAGGTTTAAATTAGATTTAATATTGAGACTAATGCCTGATGGAGTAAAAAATTATTTCTTATTAGAAATTATAGCCAAGTAACTAGATGGACAACTACCACTTATATGATGAACTAACCTATATGAAGATGAAAATCCTAAGAACTAGGTACCATGCAAGAATCTTGGTTAGTTTTAGATTAAATGCCTAATCTAAGTTGAAACTTTCCCTTAACGTTTTTGTGAAACAATATTAAGAGTAGGTTGTGAGATGAAAGCAATCAGGAAGCAGATAGTGTCCTAATTAATGATACCTCCCCCTGTGTTCCAACCACCTAGTGCCTCCGACGCTACAGAGACCGTGGTTGTGACGATTGCAAGGTCACTGTGTTAACCACAAAGAAGGATTGAATCCCTCAATCTGGATGAGAGAGGGTTTTCCTAGGAGTCTATCAACCAAGATTTTTCTTGGAGGTAAGTTATTAAAAGACAAACTAAGACTAGAATTCTTATGCGATGCTTATGAGTGAATCTACTCAAGTTAATATTGTTTAAGTGTTTAAGTACTTAAGTTATGATTACCCTTTATGATAATAGTACTTAACAAATCTTAAAACAAGGCAAGTGCTTAAGGAACAAGTGCCAATCAATCAATCCACAAGATACTTCAACAAATTACCCAATTTATCAATTAGCCAATGATCAATAAAAATGTTCTCATTAAAATGCCAATAAGATTTCAAATGCCAAAGCAACTTATAGTATCAACAAGATCATAAATTTAGAGCTTAAGTGTATGAGTGATTTAAGTGTAAAATTCAGAAATTCTTTTAATTTAAAATAAGACAAGTAAATGTTAGATCTCTAATATCCCAAATTAGTAGTAACACTTCAGAAAATTCAACACTTATTAGTCTTATGACAACAGTAAGAAAACCATTTTAGATCGTGAAATTTACCAACAATGTGAAACTTATCTATTCTGGAAGAAAATAGTGCTTGAGTAGTCTACCATTGATAGGTCCTTCTGGCACTCCTTCTCCAGTCAATTCTTTTAGAAAGAATGCATTTTTACCTCGGAAAGCTTCAATTTTATAGGTTTCTTTCCATAGACTGTCAAATTTCCCATGCTTGGAAGAAAATAGTGCTTGAGTAGTCTACCATTGACAAGTCCTTCTGGCAGTCCTTCTCCAGTCAAGTCTTTCAGAAAGAATGCATTTCTACCTCGGAAAGCTTCAATTTTATAGGGTTCTTTCCATAGACTGTCAAATTTCCCATGCTTACCTTTATCTTCATTTCTTGAGTCCCATATCAACACAAGATCATCTAGTTGGAAGTCATCTACTTTGGTCCTTCTGTCATGGATCTTTTTTATTTTGTCCTAAATTATCTTAGTTTTGTTGTAGACCTCCTCCCTAGTTTGCTGCAATTGTATAGTTTGATTTATTCTTATCTGTAAATAATTTGGCTCCACTTATGATTCCTGCAATAATTTTAGCACAAGGATTCCTAAGGAAGTAGGGAAAAATGCATCCACTCCATATACTAATTGGAAAGGAGACATTCTAATAGATGTCTTAGTGTTAATTCTGTTAGCCCACAGATCATTAACTAACTTCTTGTGCCAGGACTTTTTATTTTGCTACAACAGTTTCTTTATAATGTTGACTAAACTCTTATTAGAAGACTCAGCTAACACATTCCCTTGTGGATAATAAGCAGTTTAGTGTCCTAACTTTCTGTGATACTTGTGGCAAAAATCAATCATTCTCTTTGATTTGAAAGCAACAGCATTATCGGTAATGATTTTATGTGGATATCCAAATCTGGCAAGAATATTACCTTCTAAAAATTAAATTATTATAGTTTTTGTAGCTTGTCTGGTTGGAATGACTTCAATCCACTTAGTGAAGTAGTCAGTGGCTATCAAAATCCATTTATATTGAGTGGAGGAGCTTGGATGGATTTCTCCAATAAAATATAGACCCCATTGTTGGAAAGGAACCTCAACTGAAATGGGTTTTAAAGGTAAGGGAAAAGGTTTTCTCTTGCCTTCAAATATTTGACATTGATGGCATGTTGAAACTCTCCTATAAACGTCTGCAAACAAGGTAGGCCAGTAAAAACTAGCTCTTAGGATTTTGTTGTCTATGGCCTTCCAGTGCAAATGTCCTCCATAATATCCTTGTTGAAATTATTCCATGGATTTTTCTGCTTCATCCCTCAATAAACAATTTAGCAAAATACCCCCAACATCCTTCCAATACACATTCTGATCTAAAATGCAGAATTTCATAGCTTTTAACTTGAGAAATCTACCTTTTGTTTTTGTTAAACTAGGAGGAGCTTGAAAATTTCATAAAACAAAGATAATATATGCATACCAAGGAGAGGTAGAAAATTCTTCTGATACCCGTGGATTTGCCAACTCTTCTTGTTCGTCAAGTGCAGCTATAAAATTTATGTCTAGTGCATGGAAATTTGACTCAACAATTAGCTTAGTCAATCCATGACCTTTGATGAGCTTAGTAGGTCTTACTTCAATGTCATATTCTAAAATCACTGCAATCCTTTTGCCTCTTTTCCCATATGGATTAGTCTGAGTGAGGATATATTTCACTACAGCACTTGGAACAAATGCAATTATATGGGAATGTAGAATGTACACCCTAAAGTATTTCGGTGCCTTTACTAGAGCAAAGGATTTTTTCCCATGATATTGTACTTTAAG
Organism: Pinus taeda; assembly: GCA_000404065.3. Lineage (NCBI taxonomy): Eukaryota > Viridiplantae > Streptophyta > Pinopsida > Pinales > Pinaceae > Pinus > Pinus taeda. The sequence goes on along the minus strand of APFE031315563.1, from coordinate 9,350 downwards.
GAGGCATCTCTTAAAGCTCTGTTGAAGAAAGCTATAGGTTATTCAAATCCCTCACTGTTTTTCTACAACAAAATTGTAGCAATGGTTTGTTCAGATGCAAAAGAGAAGATCATGAAATCTTTAGTAAAATCAGGGCTAATTAAAACAGGAGCAGTTGTCAAAGCTACCTTTACTTCACTAAAAGGTTTTTTAGCCTCACTATTCCATTTTATCTTAGTATATTTCTTCATCATATTTGTGATTTCTCTCAAGATCCCAGCTAGGTTTGGAATAAATCTCCTTAGGAAATTGATCCTACCGATAAAAGACTGGATTTTGTTTTTGTTCCTAGGAGGGTCAATATTCATTATGGCTTCAACTCTGTTGGGTTCTATTCTGATACCTTCTTTTGATAATGTGGACAAGTAGCTTTCCTTCCTTTAAAACAAAAAGATATTTTTTTGGGTTCAAGGAAATACCATATTTCCTGCATTTTTCAAAAACCTTCCCCAAGTGTAGCAGGTCATCTTCATATATTTTGGAAAATACAGTAATGTCATCTAGGTAAATTACAATGAACCTATCCTTCTCAACAGCGAATGCAATATCTATTGCTCTCTAGAAAGTGGCCCCTGCATTCATAAGGCCAAATGGTATTTTAACATACATAAAGGTCCCCCAAGGTGTAGTTAAAGTTGTTTTATGATGATCATCAGGATGTACTAGAATTTGGTTATATCCTGAGAAACTATCCAGCAAAGAAATTCTGCTAGAACCAACTACTTTCTGTAAGATATGATCCATTTTAGGTAGAGGGTAGTTATCCTTGAGAGAAACTTTGTTCAGATTCCTGAAATCACACGGAGCCTTATTTATCCTGCCTTCTTTCTTGTTGGTACTACATTAGACACCCATTTTTAAAATCTTAAGGGCACAATGTTTTTTGCATGACACTATTTTTTAACTTCCTTTTGTATCAGAGGTAATGTAACTGGATTTACCCTTCTTAATTTCTGCTTGAAGGGTTTTTGGTCTTCCCTAATGGGAATGGTATGTTGTATGATACTGGTATCATATGCTTTTAGATATTCATAGCTCCAAGTAAACACATCAAAGAATTCTTTTAATAGCTCAATGTATTCATGTTTTTCTTTGGGAGGCATGGATTTGGACAACTTTACAATATTAGGATTTTCCTCAGTGCCTATATTACAGTCCTCAACCTCAGCTCCTGCAGGTTCTATTTTTGGCTTTTTGTCTACATCGTTAAAATCAAACAACTCTTCTAATGGCACCAATCCTCTTAGTAACACGTTTTCTTTCAATGGTAGAACCTCAAGTTCCTTTGGATTATCATCGGTCTCATTCAGCACTATTTCATTTATATTCTCATCTACATCATTATCTGCATCAATATGTACACACTCAAACTCTTCTTTAAGCTATAAAAAAATTTCTACCTGCTTATCACTACCAAAAACCTACCAATATCTTACATTATCTGGGACAGCTAGCCTATGTGTCACTTCAACCTCATATTTTCTATTGGGATAGAATGGAATTTTACAAGTACTCGCTGAAGTAGCCAAAGCATGAACTAAGATATTTTTCCCTATGCGGATAAGAGACAATTAATATTCAGGAAAATGTTGCAAAAAATATAAAACTAAATTTTTGTAGTCCCTTAGTCTAGGGTGTTTAGCCGAGTACTCACCTTTAATTTGGTTAATGGTGAGTTATGAATCCCCATGTACAAAATTCTTTTAGCTCCCAAACTCTTCAAAATTTCTAGTCCTAAAATCAGTGCTTCATATTCAACTATATTATTTGTACATTGGAAGCTAAGCTTGTAAGAATATCCCTTTGTTATACCTGTTTGTGAGTTTGAGATCCAAACACCTGCAACTGCTCCTTCCTTTCTCATAGCCCCATCAAAATCCATGTTCCAAAGGGATTCTCCCTCTTCATCTTGCTTCCCATAATCTAATTTTATTTCCTTTGTCTTGCTTAATTCAGCTTCCAAGTGTGACACTTCCTCATCTACACATTCATCATTATTTAAAATAAAGGAGTCCATATTTGAATGCACAAAATACAGGGGGTAATTATTTGGTTTCTTTTGGTTGCTCACCATATATTTCATTACTGTTTCCCTATATAACCTTCTTTGTTGACAAAAAATGGGAATGGTAGAATAGGTCATGTCCATCTGCAAAGTACCTTGTAAATTTTCTACCCATGATCTTGATAACAACATTCCATACTTGGGAGGCATGTCTGCCACTACAATATCCATTACCACACTCTTTTCAGGTATTTGGACGAGAGTAACACATAAATATTTGATGAGACCTAAGCACCGCACTTTGCTAAAATCAAAAGAATATAAATCTTTGTAGGGTGTTGTTATGTCTAATCCTAGCCTCTCCATGATGGCTCTAGGCATAAGATTGTGCAAAGCACTAGGATCGAGCATAGCATTGTGCAGAGTTTTGTCATGAATATTCAAACTGATATAGAAAGGTGGCACACTACCATCCCGAGACTTCCCTTCAACTTCAGGACCAAACAATAACTCAGGTTGGTCATCAGTTAAGTTGACTATATATGTTCCTTCCCCTATCTTCAGAGCCTTCATGACTTGAGATCTATATACATTCTTGCTAATTAATTCAATTGGACGAAAAGAATTTTTTACCTTGGCTAATTCATTTTCAATACTAAAAGATGTCTGAGATTTATCTATTTCTTTGATATTTACATCTTGTTTTTTAGAAGTATCCTTTTGAGAATCATCCTTTGGCTGGCTAGTAGAAGGTGTGTCACTCTTAATCTTCTTGGGAGGAGTTTCAACAACCTTTTTACTCCTCAAATTGTATTGTTTGTGCACCTCCAAAATATCATTTTGGTATCCTTGTTTATAATCATCTAACTCTGAAGGAATGACTTTGGTTTGTGGTAGCAAGAACATATATTTCCCCTCCTTAGTTAAGAAATATGGTCAATTTCACTTTCCTCAAATAAGTTTATTTGATTTTCTTCAGGATCCTATAGTATCTCAACTTCTTCATCTGCATAATTCTCTTGGAAAAGAGGTCTAATTTGTTGTTGATCAATTTGGCCTCTCTGTTCTCTTTGTTTGATTTCAGTTGGGCTTTTTTTTCTAAAATTAGGGTTTATAATTATAGGAGCACCTTGATTATCCCTTGGAGGATCCCTATCAATTAAACTTATCATTTCCATCATTCTTTCCATGGTTTTAACTAAGGTATCTAACTTAAAATCTAATGAAGAATAATCATGTTCTTCTTTAATAGTGACTCTCCTCTCAACCTTTAACCTAGCTCTCTTTGCCAACAAATTTTCTTACACACCGACTGCATTCCTCTGCATTTCCTCAAGGGTAGCGGAATTTCTCTCTCTCAGTTGGTAAGACATGTCTGGATCAAAACCATCTGGAAATTTGATCAGAGCTAGTCCTGGTAAGGGTTGTATTGCAGTTGGGATAGAATTGTAAATGTTATTGAATCTAGTGCAATAGTCTTGGACTGTTTCAACAGGGGCTCTCTTTATTGTTGTACCTCTGAGATAATAGTGGTCAGCTATCAATGCTAGATCATCTAAGATAAATTTTTTTGGGGTTTTGTTTAAGTTTGGAAGACCAATTAATGAAAAAGATGTAACACTATAATGCCTAACCTTTTGAATAATATTAATGTTAAAGTAGAGGGCTACTATAAAACTTCAGACAGTGATAAAGTTTGAATAGTGGTGAGCAGAAACAAAAAATAATATGATTATTACAGTTTTCATATAGAAAATTAAACAATCATAAGTATGAAAACCTCTTATCAATGTTCAGAAGGTTCAATAGAATATGTTTATTCTTACAACAAGATGCTGATGATTTATTGATTTAGAGGGAATTAATTAAACAGATAGTTCATTAATCCATTCTCTTTAATGATTATCACTTCAGAAGCTTATAGGAATATATTGAGACACAATTATTCCTACCTACGTATCTTTGTAAGACATATGAATATGAGGAAAAGCATAATGTGTAATACTGGAAAAACATATAGGAAACACAAACTATGTAAAACTGAATTCAGAATCCTTTGTTTTGTATTAAGTGTCCAGAAAAGCTAGTACATCAAATGTTTACAAATGCTTCTTCAGGGGTGAAATCTCTTTCAATGGTCAACCTGGTTCAATGGTGAACAATGAACCCTTAATAACTCGAGAATATAATTATTTATACAATAGTAGAACTAAGAAAATATCCTGAACTGTTTGAGGATTTATTCTAGGAAAAGGAAATATCTTCATGCAAGAAGATAGAGATAGCTATTGAACTGTTGCTTGCTGTCCTTGTTATTTAGGTTTTGTTGGCTTTGGTCTTTGATATTTTTCCCTTTAAGTTGCTAGTCTGTTTGATCTTCACATTGGATGTCATATTTACTTATGACCATTATCTGCCTCCTCTGTTTAAACTTTTACTGTGTAATTTGTCTGTTTTAACATTTACTATGTAAAATGACTTCTTTCTGCTCCGTCTCTAGTTTAAAATTGATCTTCTGTTTGTACACAAGCTTTTGGTAAATGAGGCCTTTTGAATAGATTTACTGAGAATCTTGGAATAAACATGTTTTTAACTAGTGTCAAAAACTATTTATCCAGTCTCCTGGTTTTCTGCTAATCACCTGCAAAATACAACAATTTATTAAGAAAAACAAAGGTTGACAGGGAGGGCCACAATGGTTTCATTTAAGTTGAAAGGTCTATGGATGATGTCTGAAGCATTTTCGGGAGGTAAACAGTGGTTAAATCAGTTGCAGAGGCTTAAGGTGGTGTAGAAGGGTTATACAGGTTTTACTGTGTAAATGGATGAAAAGAACCAAAGTGAGGGTTTTCGCGTTTAAACAGGTAAACGATTAACTTTTTAAAATTTGGCACAAAGTGAATAGTAGGTGGTTTTACCGTATGCAAGGGAGCGGTTTCGAAGGCTCATCACAACACTTTTGGCTATGGGGTGGTTTTTTCCCAAGGGCACGCGAGTTAGCGTGGGAATGACACGTAACCACAAGGGGCCCGAGCAAAACCACAAATCTCGCGTGCTCTCGAGGCTTTAAAGATCGAAGATCGGGAGTGTGTGATATGGCTGTGGATCGTTAGATCTGGGAGCAGGGGATCAGATCATTAGATCTGGGAGCAGGGGATCGGACAGCTATCACGCAGTTGAGATGCATGGAGGGAGTAGGCGCACAGATTAGCAGGCCCGGGGAATAATTACAAAGGATCTATAATTATTTTAATGAATAAAGTGTGGGTTAAACATATCGCGATGGGTTAATGGAGTGGGACCGGGGTTTTAACTGCGGCAGGGTTTATTTAACCACACCAAAGGGTGGGTTAAAAGTTTAGTCGGGAAAATGGTGAATTGAGCAGTTAAATTAATAAAGCGGGGGGGAACATAAAACTTTAGGATACAGGGTTTTATGTGGGTTTTCCAGGAAAACTAGAAAGTAACAGGGGGAAAGTGATTCCTTCAAAGGGGAATGGATTTCACACTAGGGAAAAGGGGTTTTTAGGTAGGGGAATGATTTTGGAGGGTAAATTGCTAGCAAAATGTGTGAAACCAAGGGAAAGGGTGCAAATGAAGGGATGATTAGGAAATTAGTAAGTATGTAGTGGGGGTTGAAATGAAATGAAGGGATGTTAACCAAATCAACTTGTGAACATATTTTCACTTTCATAACTACTCCTGCACAGTGAAACACATGATCAAGCATGGTAAATGTACTTCTGCAACTTTTCTTCTACCTACCCATTTACTTACCCTAACATTTTATCTTCATTTAATTTGGTGCATTTAGGCTAGCATTCCCTTTTCTTTCCTTTTTCTTTGGAAAAGAAAACTATCTAATTCTAACCTTATAACATCCAAGGGCTCAGATTAAACTAATGAGCTCCCTATTATTCTCTACCTAACTACTAATCTGCCAAGATTAAACAATTTGGCCAGATCTTTATTCTCTAACTATAAACATGAAATTTAAAGCATGAACTAGTCAAGATTAAACTATTTGACTGTCATGGGTTGTGGCATTTATGACAAGCTACACATAACCTTTATTTTGCATAATAAAGTAAAAAGTAGTGGCACTTGGACTTGCACGCTTTGAGAGTTTATTGCTTTTTACTTTTCTCTCTAACCTAACATTTTATTTTTTCCTCCATTTTTTAGGGCATCTATTCTAACATTTTCTTTGATATGGACATGTTTATCGAAATATTTCCTAACATTTTTTTTCCATATCCTAGCTTAACATGTTTTGAAAAATATTTTCATTTTTTGACTAATTGATTCTAACTTCTCAAAGCCAAAAAATGCTACAACATTGGCTCCAACTGGGAAGTGCTTTCTCCTGTAGAATGCAAAGAACCTACATATCCATGTGCCTTCTCCTTGAGCTATGGAGTCTTTTGGTGTAAAAAATCACATTGACAACTTGAAAAGTAAAAGAAACTAGAGTTTTTACAATGGTAGTAATGAAATCTATTTCAACTTCTCAGTACTAAATGTAATGTTTGATAAACCTTCCATTTATAGGGTAAGTGGAATATATCCCATCAAGATTTTGTAGTACAAAAGTGTTGTTTCCCTTCACTTTAGTGATTGCTAAAGGTCCAAATCATAGGTTGTCGAACTTGCCATGTTTTCCCTTTTCTTCTCTCTTGGAATCCCATCTTAGAACTAGATCACCTTCCTTGAAGTCCCTTTCTCTGGCTCTTCTATCAAACAGGCTCTTCATCTTACTCTGATACTTTTTCAATTTGTATTGAACTTCATCTCTATTTTCATTTAGTTTAATAATCTGATTTATTCTCCTTGAAAAATCATCAGGTTCATTTGTTGAATCCTGCAAGAATTTTAAAACAGGGAAAGCCAAATTGGTAGGGAAGATGGCATCTTTCCCATAAACTAACTGGAAAGGAGATTTACTAGTAGATCTCTTTGGAGTAATTCTATTTTCCCATACTGCATAAATTAAATGAGAGTCCCAACTCTTTTTATGGTCTGTTAGTGTCTTTTTTATTTCCTTTACCAGACTTTTATTGGAGGATTCTGCAAGGCCATTACCTTGTGGGTAATATGGAGTTGAATGATGTAACATAACTGATATTTCTAGAAAAACTCAATCATTTTAACACTAGAAAAATCTGTTTCATTATTAGTGACAATTTGAGTTGGGCAACCAAATCTAGATAAGATGTTCTCTTCAATAAATTTGATTACTACTGAATCAGTAGCATTTTTCACTGGAATTGCTTCCACCCATTTAGTTAAGTAGTCTATTGCAGTAAGGATCCATCTATGTTGATTACTTGAAGTGGGATGAATCTCTCCAATAAAATCTAATCCCCATTGGCTAAAAGGTTCTGAGACTATTGATGGAACCAGTGGAAGAGCTATTAGTTTTTGCTTACCAGCAAACATTTGACAAGGAACACAACCTCTGACCTTTGCTCCTACTTTTAAGAACAACGTTGGCCAATAAAATCCCCCCCTTAATATCTTATATGTTGTTTCTCTCCAAGTATAATGTCCTCCACAAAATCCTGTATGAAACTGATCAATGACTCCTTTATTTTCTGATTCTGTTAAACATAATAACAAAATATTTAGTGGGTCTTTCCAGTACAAATTTCCAATTATGATACAGTACTTGACTGCCTTCAGTTTGAGAGTTTTACACTAGCTTTTGGAAAATGATGCTAGACATTCCAAATGGATCAAGAAATTTACAATATCTTGGTACCAATATGACAATATAAATTTTTCATTAATGTGTAAAGGGCTGATCCGATCTGAAGGTAAAGGTTCTTGTGGATTCTCCTCTTATGCAAGGATAGAAGGTTCTTGTGTATTCTTCTTCTCTGAAGTTTGAGAAGGTTCTTGTGGATTCTTCCCTTGTATCTCTAAAACAGAATTGATTCCAAGCACTTTACAGTTGGATTCAGCTAGAAGCTTAGCTAATCCTTGGCATTTTACTAGCTTTGTAGTTTTGATATTTAGATCAAACTCCAGTATTTGATTGATCCATCTACCTCTTTTTCCATCAGTGCCTTGTTGGGTTAAAACAATTTTCACAACAATGTTAGGAACATAAGCAGTAATAGGAGAATGTAGGACATACATCCTAAATGATTTCAGGGCCTGAATAAGGGCATATGCTTGCTTATCAACTATGTCATACTTAGCTTGGCATCTATCATAACCTTGCTGAAAAAGGCTATGGGTTGGTCATGAGAATCTTCATTCTTTTGTAGTAAAACAACAACAAGGGTCGTTTCTAAGGCAAAGGAAAAGATACTAAATGGTTTAGTGTAATCAGGGCTGGCCAAGGTGGGAGCTTCAAAGATAGCTTTCTTGATCTGATCAAAGGAATTCCTGGAAGAGACATTCCATTCAAATTCATGATCCTTTTGGAGCATGTCAGTTATATATTTTACAATCTCAGCATAATTTCGGATGAATCCTCTTAAAAAATTAATCTTGCCTAGAAAAGCTTAAATCTCCTTCTTGTTTCTGGGTAAGGTCAATGTTTCAATGGCAGACACACGCTTGGGAACAATCACCACTCCTTCTTTTGAAATTATATGGCCCAACAGTTTTCCTTCTTTGATAGCAAACAAATTTATTTACCTTCATCAAGTGCTTTTGATGTTTCTGATCAGATCCAGAAAAAAAATAGTTATGTCATCAAGATAAATAACTACAAATTTATTTACCTGACCCACAAAAGCTACATCCATAGCTCTCTGAAATTTTGCTCCAGCATTGGTTAAGCCAAATGGCATCCTAGAATACATGAATGTACCCCAAGGTGTAGTAAAGGTTGTCTTCTCTCTATCTACTGAATCAACATTTACCTGATTATAGCCTGAAAAACCATCAAGCATAGAAAGTCTGTGTGCTCCTGAAACCATTTGAAGTAACTGATCCATTTTGGGCAAAGGATAGTTATCATTTAATGATACTTTGTTCAAATTTCTAAAGTCCACACAAATTCTAATTTCTCCTTTCTTCTTTCTAACAAGAACTAAATTTTCAACCCAATTAGACTATCTAAGAGGGAGAATGATCTGGGCATCTAGCATTTTCTTAATTTCCTTCTCTACAATTGGTAGAAGCATTGGATTGGTCCTCCTAAGTTTTTGTTGATAAGGGACTGCTTCTGGCTTTAAAGGAATATTATCTTGTACTAATGAAGTGTCATAGGTTTGTAGATCAGCATAGGTCCATGCAAAAACATCCTTATAAGTTTGAAGTAACTTAAGATATTGAGCTTTGATCTCAGGAT
>APFE031315562.1:4229-16548 GCA_000404065.3 Pinus taeda | reverse complement strand
TAGTTGTAAATAATATTTTGAGTCATATATATACTTTTCTAAAGTTAGTGGATTTAAATAAATTATATTAAAAACAAGATAGTTTGAAAATAATTTCTACAATCACATTATTGTTCTCATAAAATTTATAAATTAAATTATGTTTTCAAGAATTTTTTATACAAATAATGATGGAGACTAAACATGTTTTGTTGGAAGATTATAAAAATATGGCACTAAAATAAAGAAAAATCCCTTGCACTCTTATGAAACCAATATATAGACTAACAAGCATCTATCATATATAGGAACCAACTAGTTTCTAGTTTCATTTACGTTGTTATTAACCATTGAACTATGGACAAAAGTAACATTAAGGGAAAAATTGAGACCAACAATCTTTCAACTATTTTTTTATAAAAACATCCCAAAATATAATATCAATAAATGGAATTAAATATTAAAGTATGTTGATTGCATGGTTGGTGCTCTACATCCCATGTATAAGGGAGAAGTGTAAGTAATGGATGCTATATTTGAGTATTCCCTCAAGGATATTGTTTGTCTCTATCCGAAACATGTTTTTTCGAACCTTTATCTACATGTGATGATTTGAATCCATGAATTGTAACACTATTTTTTGTAGTTTCATATTCATAGAGATATGGATATAAAGAAGATATACTATCATTGAAAATATATAAGATCCTCGTTAAGATATAGAAAAGTTCTTAAAAATTGTTTGGTGAGATTTCACCTTATTAACTTGTGCTTTCATGTATACTACTATGCTTTATTCCATCAAGAGTAAAAGAACACATAAACTTATGAGTGATGTCAAAATTATAGGAAACTCTAGATCTTTGAACTTAGAGGCCACTAGTTATGTGTTTTCATGAAATATCCACCCACTAGCAATAGAAGTTTAAGGGGGGGAGATTATACCAATCATATATCTATCTATGGTGGATAAAAATGCAAAGGGATGAATAGAGATTTAAACATGGATCTTGGTCTGAGCATCGGATTGAAATTTCACAAGAAGATATAAAAAGAGGATGAATTCCTATTTCTTTTATATATTTTTCAAAGCCAAAGGTTGAAACTGATGGACTGCTGTCTGGTTGCAATGACAATCTTCCAAATTTGATTTCTATATCCTCTATGTCTTCGACCTGTTCCTTCTCTATTCGTTGGGGATCCTCTGTCATGAACTCCCTCCTTTTACAATATATATAACGCTTCTAAGAACAGTCACACATTTGTACCAATTCCGCCCTTTTTATCTGACAAATCCGCTCACTGGTAGATTGTGGGGATCTCAAACTTGCCTTTCTTTTAAATGTCACAGGATCCACATTTGGTCTTCATGAATCTGCGCTGTTCCACCATTTTACAGTACAAAACTTTTTAGCTTTTGATTCCTATTGAATTCAACAACACAATACTGGTCGATCACATATAGTTCAAGTGCAGGATTCCTCGGTCGCCGGTGGATAATTCTTTATAAACATGATCCGCTTTTAAGCATAGACTCTGGGAGATTGAATAATCTACACACGATCCAAACAGATTATTCACTCCTTCGATCATTGAAATTCATGACCCGTAATGGCGTTATCCTAATTCTAAAGGAACAACATTCTAAATTTATGGAGGTAGCGCGCGCGGAAATAAAACCACAGTTCGATGAAACCACAGTTCGATGCAATAAATGTTAACAACACAATACCATTTCAATTATAATGACAGCGGAATAATGCAAGGGATCGGTGTTATGGCGTTTGATGCAGCCTTCAAATTAAAATTCACAGGCCTATAAAAATATCCAAACTACAAAATTCGCACCCTTAACACAATCTACAGGCATACAATCCGATTCAAAATTCGACCATCAAAACCAGGCTGTTGGTAGATTAAAGCATGCCCATCTTTTTATTAAAAAAACATCCCCCCTATGAACAGCGCGCCCCTCTTTTATTACACAGCTAACTCTTTATTCCTCCCTTCACACACAGGTCTGCGCGTTTTTTTTTCAGGACCAATCCACACTGTCTTTTTTCATGCATAAAAGAAAATCTAACTCTAGAAGAAACTTTCCTACTTAGCAGCTGATTTTTTTTCCATTCCTATTCTAGCTGCTTTATTACAAAAGCGATTACCCAAACAAAGCAACAGTACCTAAAAATCTTAGCTTTACTTTGTCATGCCTTATTCTATCTAAAAATATGGCATATTCTATTTCTAAATCTAACTAAAAACATGGGAAACAGCAGGCTAAGGATCCCACTCCTTGCCTGTAGACTTTTTTTTACTTTTATGGAATAAATCAGAAGATTTTTCCTCTGAATCAGATGCTCCTGCATCAGACTCCTGAGGACAAAAATCTTCATGGGCTCCTGTCCATGAGCTGATCTACAGACTTGCCCAATTTCTGTAGAACATCTTCTATGACCCAAGTGGCTTCAGTGATTGGCTGTCCTTTCCATTTGACCAGATACTGGAAGTATTCCCGTCTCCTTGTCTTCTTGTGTACCTGCTTGTCTAGGATTTTTTCTGGCTGTAAATTCCTTGCCGTGGGTAGTTGTTTTACCCAATTAACCTCTGTAGTCTCTTGATCCTGTATTGCATCATCATCATCTGTAGCTGTATCCTGATATTTATACAAGTCTGCAACATTAAAAATTGGTGATATTCCCACACCAGGTGGCAGTTCAATCTCATAAGCATTTGCAGAGAACTTCCTCAGTATCTTGCATGGTCCAATTTTCTTAGATTTCAACTTATTGTATTCACCTTTTGGAAATCTCTCTTTCCTGAGATGTGCTAACACCAAGTCTCCAACTTCAAAATTCACTTCTCTTCTCTTCATGTCCGCTCTGGCTTTATACTTGATGTTGCTATCTTGCAACTGCTGTTTCACCTGTTCATGAATTGATTGCATCCTGGAAGCAAAGTCTTCACCTTCTGCACTCCTCATTTCTTCTTTCCCCAAATTCCTTAGTTCAGATATTCCTCTAGGATGCATTCCATAAACAATATGGAATGGGCTCTGTCCTGTACTCCTGTTTGGCGAATCATTATATGCATATTCAACTTGCGGCAATACCTGATCCCATTGCTTTGGATGCTCTGCAGTAAGACTCCTCAAAAGATTGCCTAAGCTTCTGTTCACAACTTCAGTCTGTCCATCCGTCTGAGGATGGTAGGCTGAGATGAAATTTAGCTTAGTTCCCAGCTTCTTCCATAATGTTCGCCAGAAATGTCCCACGAATTTTGAATCCCTGTCTGAAACAATGCTTTTGGGCAACCCATGCAATCTTACAATTTCTTTAAAAAACAACTTAGCAATGTGAGAAGCATCACTAGTTTTATAACAGGGAATAAAGTGTGCCATTTTTGAAAATCTATCTACTACAACAAAGATTGAATCATACCCTCTTTGAGTTTTGGGCAATCCCAACACAAAGTCCATGCTTATCATATCCCAAGGCTTATCTGGAATGGGCAATGGAATATATAATCCGGTATTCTGGCTTCTTCCTTTTGCATACTGGCAAACTTTACAATTCCTTACATACTTCTCCACCTCAGATTTCATTCTTGGCCAGAAATAAAACCTGTTGAGCTGCTCCAAAGTCTTCTCTACACCAAAATGACCTGCAAGTCCTCCACTATGCTTTTCTTTGATTAAATTTTCCCTCATGGAACAGACTGGTATGCACAGCTGATTTCTTTTGAACAATAAACCATCCTGTAGAAAATAATCCAGCCACTTACTCCTATCTGCCAAAACTGGATTCCTGCAAGCTTCAAATGCCTCTTTAAAATCTGAATCATTTTCATATAACTCCTTGAGAAAATCAAAACCCATCACTTGGATTTGACTTTCCTGCAACAAAACATTCCTTCTACTTAAGGCATCTGCAACTTTGTTTGACTATCCAGTTATATGCTTCAACACAAAATGAAAGCTTTGAAGATATTCCACCCATTTAGCATGTTTCTGGTTGAGCTTTGGCTGCTGCATGATAAACTGCAAAGCATGGTTATCTGAATAAAGAATAAATTCTTTTGACATCAAATAATGTCGCCACTTCTTCAATGCCTGCACAACTGCATAAAACTCCTTATCATAAGAAGAATATTTTCTTTTTGCATCATTTAGCTTTTCGCTGAAGTAAGCTATCGGTCTATCTTCTTGGCTCAACACTCCTCCAATTGCTTCTGCGCTGGCATCACACTTAACTTGAAAAGTTTTGTTAAAATCAGGAAGAACCAAAACAGGCTTTTCAGTTACTCTCTTCTTTAACAGCTGAAAATTTCTCTCTGCTTCAACAGTCCACTTAAATGGCTGTTTGTCTTTCTTGATGGTCTCAATAATAGGTGCATTAATCTTACTAAAATTCTTAATGAATTTTCTGTAAAAACTAGCAAGACCATGAAAACTCCTTACCTCAAAAACACTTCTGGGTGAAGGCCATTCCACAATTGCTTTGATCTTTTCTGGATCCATCTTTAATCCTTCAGCTGAAACCACAAATCCCAAGTACACCAACTCTTCTTTCAGGAATGAACATTTCTTCAAGTTCAGCAATAATTTCTCCTGCTGTAGCCTTTGCAGGACATAATTCAAATGCCTCAAGTGTTCCTCCTTAGACCTGCTATAGACTAATATATCGTCCAGATATACTATTACAAATTTACCAATGAATTCTTTAAGAACTTCATTCATAAGTCTCATGAATGTACTTGGTGCATTGGACAACCCAAAAGGCATCACTCTCCATTCATATAACCCCTCATTAGTCTTAAAAGCGGTTTTCCACTCATCCCCTTCTCTTATCCTTATTTGATGATACCCGCTTTTAAGATCTAATTTGGAAAAATATTTTGCACCAGACAAGCAATCCATTAAGTCTTCAATTCTGGGTAGCGGAAATCTATACCTGATTGTGATCTTATTAATGGCTCTTGAATCTGTACACATCCTCCAGCCTCCATCTTTCTTTGGGCTCAGCACTGTTGGCACCGCACAAGGACTCAAGCTTTCCTTGATCAATCCCTTGTCAAGCAATTCTTGTACCTGTTTCTTAATTTCCTCATTTTCTGCAGGAGTCATTCTATATGCTGCTTTGTTAGGCAAACTTGCTCCAGGAATTAAATCTATATGATGACTAATTCTTCGAATAGGCGGTAACTCATTTGGCAAGTCATCAACAATAATATCATAATAGCTCTCCAACATTTCTTGAATTTCAATAGGTAAATCAGAAACTTTGGTAGAAGTCATGATTACCTTGGGCTTGCAAATTACAGCATAGCTTACCTCACCTTCTTTCATCTGCTTCAAATACTCCTTTCCTCCAAGTAGCAGAGTTTTTGGATCTGTCTTCTGTCCCGGTCCGCCTTCTTCTGGTAGTGGCAGTAATGTATGATTTACACCATCTTTCTCAAACTTGTAGGTGTTCTTTTTTCCATCATGCATGGCTGCTCTGTCATATTGCCAAGGCCTCCCCAGCAATATGTGACACACGTCCATAGGCATCACATCACAAACAACTTTGTCCTTATACTTGCCCACTTGAAACTCTAATTCACACTGTTCACTTACTAGTAGTTGATGTCCTTTTTGTAACCATGACACCTTATATGGTGTTGGATGCCTCCTTGTTTTCAGCTTCAATTTCTCCACCACTTCCGTAGAAACCAAGTTGTCAGTGCTTCCACTATCAATGATCATCTGGCAACATTTCTCTTGAACTTTGCATACTGTCCTGAACAAAGTTTTCCTTTGTGGCGGTTCAGTCACCTCCTTTGCTGATTTAATCAAAACTTTGTTAAGTACCAGAGATTCTCCTTTCTCTTGTGTGTTCTCCTCTTCTGGTACTGCTGTAACTGGTGCCTCTCCTTCAGCTGGAGCAACAATTGCATTTCTTTGTCTTACTTCTGCATTCTCTAGACATTCAAAAGCTCTGTGTCCTGGTTTGTTACATCTGTAACATCTTATTTCTCTGCCTCTTCCTCTGTAAAAACTCCCTCTGCCTCTTGCATCACCTCCTCTGGATGCATGCAGGGTTGAGCTACTGCTAGCTCCATCTTTAGGTGCTGTAGACCTTCCTCTACCACCTTGACTTCCTTTCCCTCTGAAAGTCCCTCTTCCCCTGGCAGACTGCTTCCTTATAAGTTTCTCTTCAGCCTTCAGTGCTATCTGATAGGCTTCCTCTACTGTTTTTGGAGACAGTAAACTTATTTCATCCTGAATGTCCATTCTGAGGCCATTCACATATCTATCCACTCTCTCAGCTGTGTCTTGGGCTTCTCCGGCTCTTATACTCACCTTATAGAACTCTTATGTATACTCTTTTACTGTCAAACCTCTCTGCCTGAGATTTTGCATTTGCCTAAACAATGTCTGTTGATAGTTAATGGGTAGAAATTTACCTTTAAGCTTTGCTGCCATCCTGCTCCAATTCTTAATTGGCTGCTGCCCACTCTTCTCCTTTCCGCCTGTACACCATCCCACCAGAGCGCTGCATGGCCCACTAATTTCGTGACAGCAAACTTGACTTTCTTCTCCTCTTCCATTTCTTCATAATCGAAGAATTTCTCCATACTGTTAATCCAGTCAATCAGCTCTTCTGGATTTAGTCCTCCTTGATATACTGGTACTAACTGGTTCCATGGCCTGGCTGTGGATTTCATCACTGACTGAAAAAGCTTCATCTCAGGAGGAATCTCTACCGCTTCCTCTTCAATAGCTTCAGCTTCGGGTTCACTCACGTCTCCATCATCTATATTCCTGCCGGAGGTTAGTGCATCCAACCTAGCTCGCAGCTCCTCTACATCTTCTCTCAATTCAACATCTCCAGCACGCCGTCCTCTTCCACCACGTCCACGTCCTCGTCCTCTTCCAACCCTGAAAGCCATCCTTCTACTACTCCTGAGATTTACTTCACTACCAATTGCTGGCTCTGATACCACAAATGATGGACTGTTGTCTGGTTGCAATGACAATCTTCCAAATTTGATTTCTATATCCTCTATGTCTTCGACCTATTCCTTCTCTATTCGTTGGGGATCCTCAGTCATGAACTCCCTCCTTTTACAATATATATAACGCTTCTAAGAACAGTCACACATTTGTACCAATTCCGCCCTTTTTATCTGACAAATCCGCTCACTGGTAGATTGTGGGGATCTCAAACTTGCCTTTCTTTTAAATGTCACAGGATCCACATTTGGTCTTCATGAATCTGCGCTGTTCCACCGTTTTACAGTACAAAACTTTTTAGCTTTTGATTCCTATTGAATTCAACAACACAATACTGGTCGATCACATACAGTTCAAGTGCAGGATTCCTCGGTCGCCGGTGGATAATTCTTTATAAACATGATCCGCTTTTAAGCATAGACTCTGGGAGATTGAATAATCTACACATGATCCAAACAGATTATGCACTCCTTCGATCATTGAAATTCATGACCCGTAATGGCGTTATACTAATTCTAAAGGAACAGCATTCTAAATTTATGGAGGTAGCGCGCGCGGAAATAAAACCACAATTCGATGAAACCACAGTTCGATGCAATAAATGTTAACAACACAATACCATTTCAATTATAATGACAGCGGAATAATGCAAGGGATCGGTGTTATGGCGTTTGATGCAGCCTTCAAATTAAAATTCACAGGCCTATAAAAATATCCAAACTACAAAATTCGCACCCTTAACACAATCTACAGGCATACAATCCGATTCAAAATTCGACCATCAAAACTAGGTTGTTGGTAGATTAAAGCATGCCCATCTTTTTATTAAAAAAACATCCCCCCTATGAACAGCGCGCCCCTCTTTTATTACACAGCTAACTCTTTATTCCTCCCTTCACACACAGGTCCGCGCGTTTTTTTTTCAGGACCAATCCACACTGTCTTTTTTCATGCATAAAAGAAAATCTAACTCTAGAAGAAACTTTCCTACTTAGCAGCTGATTTTTTTTCCATTCCTATTCTAGCTGCTTTATTACAAAAGCGATTACCCAAACAAAGCAATAGTACCTAAAAATCTTAGCTTTACTTTGTCATGCCTTATTCTATCTAAAAAGATGGCATATTCTATTTCTAAATCTAACTAAAAACATGGGAAACAGCAGGCTAAGGATCCCACTCCTTGCCTGTAGACTTTTTTTTACTTTTATGGAATAAATCAGAAGATTTTTCCTCTGAATCATATGCTCCTGCATCAGAAACAGTGACTCATGGCACGTCGCACAAGTTCACTCTACTGAACTAGTCTATAATCAGGTCACTATGGGAGATTTGGCATAACTCTTCCCTGGACAATCCAATTTGGATCAGACTGGTGGCATTGGAAAGAGGTCACAAAGGGCTACCATAGGTCACAATTTCAAAACTAAATGATCCAAAATTACAGAGATACATTAGATTCAATATCAAGCTCCTACAAAGTGAAAAAAAGTGTGTAGTTTTTTTAAATTTTTGCATAAGCTTGGTTTGAAAAATTAGTTTGAAGGAATTCAAAGGGCATAGTAAAGCATTATTATTAGTAATTGATGCCTCGAGTAAAGAAAATGCAAACACCTAGTAAGCAACCTGAAAGCTCTAGCATGACTCATGAATAGGAGGAAGAAGTGCAACATGATATATCAAAATTACGAGACCAAGTGCAACAAGTGTCACTTACACAAAAAGCAACAGAATCTAAGATGGATGGTTTAACAAAAGATGTAGAAGCTAAGATGGATGGTTTAAATAAAGGCGTAAAAGCTAAGATGGATTGTTTAAAGAAAGGCGTAGAAACTAAGATGAATGATGTGGAAGCTAAGATGGATGATTTGAAGACAGATTTGAAGACAAATTTGATAAAGTTTCTATAAGAAATGCTTACAAATGGTGAAAGGGTAGTAAAGGAAAATCATGATGAGAACAAAAGAAGTGTTAGTAATGATTTCATAGACTCTAATGTTGGATTGAAAACCCACCATATTCCAAAAATTGATATGAGGAAGTTTGATGGCAAGGATCTCGCAACATGGATATTACAGATGGAGCAATTTTTCAATCTCAATAATGTGCAAAACACACAAAAGGCATGTATTGCAACTTTACATTTGGAACCAAATAAGTTTGTATGGTATCAATGGCTTTGCTCTCTTAAAGAAATTATCACTTGGGAAATGTTTACGGAAGAATTGAGAGCACGCTATGAGGACACAAAAAGCAACACTTCTTTTAGCCAATTGATAAGTCTCAAACAAAAGGGTTCAATAATGGAGCACATTGAGGAGTTCCAAAAATTGAACATAAGGGTAAAAAATATTCCAGAGGAGCATAGGATTGATATATTCGTAGGGACTTTAAAGGATAATATCCGACATGATGTTCGCCTTTGGGAAACGAATTCATTTAGAGAAGGCATTCAGGTTAGCAAGAAAAATGGAAAGAAAAATTATGGCAACCAGGAAGCATACCACTCACAACTATAAACATGGAAGTGTTGTTTCCCCTAGTCTTCCACAACCTATAAGGTTGACACCACAACAATTGGAAGATAAAAGAGCAAAAGGGCTTTGTTACTGTTGTGATAGAAAATACACTTCATAAGTGTGATGAGAAGAAATTATTCTACATAGATTGTGAAGAGGAAGAAGAAAAGGAGCAAGGAAGGTCAAAGGAAGAGGATATACTCCAGGAACAAAGCCTAGATAAAGAAGAAACGCATCTGACCATATATTGTAATGCATTGGCTAGAATTACCACTCCTCAAACCATCAAGATAGAAGGACAAATCAAGAAGAAAAAAGTAATAATGTTGATTGATTCAGGAAGTACCCACAATTTTATTCATTGTAAGATAGCAAAAGAATTGAATACTTCTATATCCAGCCCCAAGGTCAAGTGATGGTTGCAAATGGAGGAATGATAAATTGCTCTAGAAAGTGCCATAATATCAAGCTATCCATGGGAGAATATATATTGACTAGCCCAATTCTTTCCATTCCAATGGGAGATGTTGATGTTGTACTAGGAGTCCAGTGGCTACAATCCTTGGGTACAATAGCTTTTAATTTTCAAGAACATTTCATGAAATTTTCTGCGGAAGAAAAGGAAGTTGGATTAAGGGGTATTGCAGGGAAACTAGGAAAGATAATAAGCTCTAATAGTACGACAATGCTTCTAAAAAAGGAAAAAAGAGGTGTAATTGCACAATTATGTTCCCTAGATGTTTCCACATCAGAATCATCTATTTCTCCAGATCTCCAAAAAGTCTTGGACAACCATTCCAAGGTATTTTAGACTCCAAAAGATCTCCCACCTATTCGTGATCATTATCATGCTATTCATCAAATTCCAGGAAGTGTTCCTCCATACATCAGGCCGTACAGATATCCCTATGCCCAAGAGAGTGAAATTGAATGTGTGGTTGCTGAAATTCTGGAGGATGGTATAATTCAACTTAGTCAAAGTTCTTTCTCTACTCCAATAGTGTTGGTGCACAATAAGGATGGATCATGGCGCATGTGTCCGGATTATAGGGAGCTCAACAAACTCACTATTAAAGATAAGTTTCCCATTCCTGTCATTGATGAATTACTAGATGAATTGATGGATCAATTTACTTCACCGAGTTGGATCTTCATTCAAGATATCATCAAATTAGAATGAAGACTGCTGGCATTAGAAAATTTGTGTTAGTATTTTTTGATGATATACTAATCTACAGCAAGTCTTGGAAGGATCATGTTGACAGGGTGCTACAACTATTGGAGGAAAAACAATTATATGCAAAAAGATCCAAATGTTTCTTTGGAGTAGAAGAGGTAGAATATCTGGGTCATATTGTATCTCATGAAGGATTTAAGGTAGACCCTAGCAAAATTAAATCGCATTAAGGAATGGAATCCCCACATCCATAAAGCATCTGCGAGGATTTCTCAGGTTGACATGGTATTATTGCAAGTTTGTTAAGAATTATGGGAGAATAGCAACACCTCTAACAACATTATTGAAGAAATATGCATTTTCATGGACTCCAAAAGCAACAAAGGCCTTCAAACATGTTAAAGAGGAAATGTGCCAAGCACCAGTCTTAGCTACATCGGACATCACAAAAACCATTAACCCTTATTGTGGAATGTGATGCTTCAAGAAATGTAATTGGTACTATTTTAATACAATATGAAAGACCCATTACTTTTGAAAGTCGTCCAATCAAGGGAAAGTTTTTACACAAAGCTATTTATGAGAAGGAATGTTGGAAATACTACATGCACTTAAGAAATGGTGACCCTACCTAATGGGAAGACACTTCAAGGTAAAAACGGATCATGATAGCCTTAAAGACTTTTAGAACAAACGTTATCCTATGAAGAGAAATAAAAGTGGGTCACAAAGATGTTGGGTTATGACTTTGAAATCATCTACAAAAAAGGGAAGAAAATGTGGTGGTAGATGCACTCTCAAGAAAGGATGAGGATGTGGAAGCATTGTTGTGCGCCATTTCTATTATCTAACCAGATTGGATAAATGAAGCAAGGGAGGAATGGACGAATGATGAAGAAGTTTGGAAACTTATTCAAAAGTTACAACAAGATTCCAATACGTCTGATACATTTAGCTGGAAAAATGATTCATTATGGTACAAAAAGCGCTTATACCTCTGTAAGAATTCCTAGCTAAAATAGAAGATTCTTATGGAACTGCACACTTCTCCCTTAGGAGGGCACACAGGATTTTAAAAAACTTACCACATGGTTAAGAAGGATTTTTTTTGGGATGGCCTTAAATCAGATATTCAAAAGTTTGTGACGGAATGTTTGGTTTTCCAACAAAATAAAGTTGAAACAATTAAGACACTGGGTCTATTACAACCTTTTTCCATTCTAAACCAATGTTGGGAGGAGGTTTCAATGGATTTTATCACAGGTTTACCCAAGTCTGAGGGAAATAATGTCATCATGGTGGTAGTTGATAGACTTACCAAGTATGCACACTTTTGTGCATTATCACATCCATTTAAAGCCAATACAATTTCTACTGCATTTATGGAAACAATTTAAAAGCTACATGGAAACCCAAAGATTATTGTAAGTGACAGAGATCCCATTTTCACTGGAAATTTTTGGACAGAATTATTTTCTTGTCTTGGTACTCAGTTAGCTCATAGCTCATCTTATCATCCTCAATCTGATGGGCAAACTGAGATAGTAAACAAATGTTTGGAAGGATATCTTTGTTTCTTGGTATCTGATAAACAGACACAATGGGTCAAATGGTTGCCTTTGGCTGAATGGTGGTATAACACTTCCTTCCATA
>APFE031315559.1:0-12895 GCA_000404065.3 Pinus taeda | reverse complement strand
GGGAGGAGGCGGAAGAGGTGGAGCAAGAAGAGGTAGAGGAGGAGGTGAAGGAGGCGTGGAAGGAGGAGGGACAAGAGGAGGAGGGTGATGAAGCAAGCAAGGAGGTGGAAGAGGTGTAGGGGCAGAAGAGGTGTAGGGGTGGAAACGGGAGGAGGTAGAAGAGGTGCAATGAGAAGAGGTAGAGGAGGAGCTGAAGGAGGGATGAGGGAGGAGGAGGGTGAGACAACATGAGAGGAGGTGGAAGAGACATAGGGGGAGGAGAAGTTGTGGGAATAGGGGGAGTGGGAGGAGGCTGGGAGGGAGGGGAAGGAGGTGGAGGGAGAGGGGGAGGTTGGGTGGAGGGGAGGTGGAGGTGAGGGAGGGGAAGAGGAGGCAAGAAAAGATGCAAAAGTGGTGGAGAGGATGTGGGGGAGGAGTAGGAGGAGGCCAAGCCGGAGGGGGGGGACGTGGAGGTGGAGGGAGGTAGGGTAGTTGGAGGAGCATGAGGGCGAGGCGGAGCTAAGAGAGGAGAGGGGTGGCGATGGGGAGGAGGAGGATTATGAGGAGGAGGGGGAGGATGATGAAGAGAACATGGGGTTGGAGGTAGAAGAGGTAGATGAGGAGGAAGATGATGTGGGGAATAAGAATCACCTATAAATACCTAGATTTAATAGTTTAGAAACTCTCTCTCATAAGGAAGTTTGTTGCCCTTTTATTTGTAATGTTACAGTTTTCCTTATAGAATTACAAAATTATTTCCAAAAATTATTTCATAATCTTTCATAATTTTTTTCACATAATTATATGTTCATAAATGATTACATACTTATAAATACTCACCTCCTCTTCAAAATAAATAGTCAAACATATAACAAATCTTCTCAAAAATAGTTATGTTCTTAAATATTTTTATTAAAATAGTTGGCCAACCTAAGTTATTTCCAGGAAAATAGAGATAAAATACTACCATTCAGAACCCAACCTTGAACCAATACTCTATTTGTTCCCCTCTTTAATCCCGAGCTGTCATAAAATAAAAAATCATCATAGAAGGAGTCAAATCCTTATGTTTAGCACCTCATGAACCCTTAGAAATGCCTTGCTAAAATCATTAAAGCCATATTTCATAAATGAACACTTCCATATATATGTCTATATATTCGAAGTTTCACATGGACAAAAGCCAACTTTTATATATGCATTTTTTTTCATATACATTCATATATATGGAATTGTACATATACGGAAAATGGATTCCATATATGTTCATATACATAAGTTGCACATATACGGAAGCAATCTTCCATATATGCATACTTCCATATCTCTGTTATAGAATATGCACATAAAAAGAATCCATATACTGAAGTTATGCATATACGGAAGTTATCTTCCATATATGCCCACTTCTCTCTCTCTCTCTCTCTCTATATATATATATATATATATGCACATATACGGAAGATGGTTTCCTTATATGTGTGGCTCTTGTATGTGCACATTTGTATGAAAGTGTGCATGTATGGAAGATGGAATCCTTATATGCAAAAGCTATATATATGCACATAGATATGGAAGCATGCATATAAAAAACATATGACATCCATATATGCACAACTTCTATATATGGATATAGATATAGAAACCATCTTCCATATATGCATGCTTCAATATCGATGTACATATACAAAAGTTGTGCATGTACAAAATATGGCATTCGTATGTCTAAATATTTTGTAGATGCACACACACACACACACATATAGAAGAGTCCATATATGAAAGATGGTTTCCGTATATGAATAGATTTTGTATACCAAATATGGCTTCCATATCTATGTGCATATATGGAATTCATCTTCTATATATGCATGGTTGCATATATAAAGGTTGTTCATATACAAAATTCATCTTCTATCTATGCATGTTTGTATACATATGTGCATATACATAAGCCATGCATATACATAAGCCATATTTTGTATATGCATAAATTTTTCATATGCACAAGTTGGTCTCTTCCTTGGTTTACATGCTTATGAACTATATCATTTCACGCAGCTAGTGTGTGGGTTTTTAGCCTTTCCCCCCTTATTCATTGTTAATGTTAGTGAGTAATTGTGAACTAATTCGCATTTGGTCTATAACACTCTCTTTCTTGTGTATTTCTTAGTTAGTCTCAAGTATTTGATCCTTCCTCAAGTCATTCTCTCGCCCATTATTTTATTGTTATGTTCTTGTATCATGTTTTGCAGGTCATCAATGAAGCATTGATTTCATCCCCATTTGTCTCACATAGTACACTAAATCTCACACTTATCTCTGCATTCGGTTTCCAAGAGAAATAAAAAAACAAATGGAAGCTAAGTTGATATACCAGATGGGGGTCCTATCCTAAATGGTGTGAGGTCTTATTAGGACTTCGTACTAGGGAGACCCCCTAGTTTTGATGGATTATCCAATGTTGTCAACATTATTGGCACTAGAAGGAGTAGTTAACAGGTATAACAACTTGAAGCTTGACACGTGGTAGTTAGTATAAGGGGTAGTTGTTAGAGGTGAGAGTTGGTACACAAATCTTGATTCTTGGTAGTTGGTACATGTGGTATTTATTTCCTGGGATTTTCAGATGGGCTCCATTAGAAATCTCCTAGGAGATGGGACTAGGGTGTGAAATTTCATGACAAGTTTTGTTTTGTTAGTTAATGACAAGCATGCCTAGGGGTCAGTTTTTTTGGTTATTTCATGTATACATATATCTAGGGGTGCAAAGGAACAGACAACACAGATGATATGTTTAAGCACTTTGGGCCTGAAAAGGGGGTTGTACACATATTTGTCAAGGTCTCTCCATATGATGTATTCAGAGTTGGTGCCTTGATTATCATCATAATACAAAAATTATCTATGGTGAGATAACAATGAATAATTTACATGATAACAACATATATATCGACAATACTTACTTTACATCCTTGAACTAACTAAACTTTAATACCTTCAACTAAATGCAACACCTTGAATTATCTTTAGTTAAATTCCTTCTACTTTGGAATCCATTTCTTCAAGATCGGCATTGAAAATGCTCCAATCAAATTATTTGTAGTGTCCCTTTTTGTGCAATATGTTCCATTCCATAATTATGATTTCATCAAATTTTAGGACCGTTATGCCACTATGAAATCAATCATACATTGAAAAATATGGAAGGATGTCATTTTTTAATTTAATAAGGTATAATGCATTATGTTTCACTAGAAAGTGCTATCATTTTATAATTTATTTAAGTTTGGGGACTGAATACCATTGTGGAATGTATTATTGGATCCGGTAGAGAAAGAAGTGGGTTCCTTGTTGCTTCACCATGAAACCCTACAGAGGGAGTGGATCCATGTAAATTGACCATTGAACCTTATAGAGGGAGTGGATTCATATTTGTGAGAGATTACTAAAGCTTTTAAAGGGAATGTATCGCTAAATATCGTTGACTCACTACAAAATTCAAGAACACACTACTCTAATACCAAACGATAGATCACTAACAACCTATATGTCAAATAGAAATGTCAGTGATGCACCATTTGTTGTATGTCAAATGGTACCCATAAATTCTCTAAATTTAGACTTATGCATAATTTCCATAACATATAGGGAACCTTTTATTTCATCAATATCAAATGGAGTATCATAATACTCATGATTTTTCTCCAACCTCCATTCCTAGTCCTAATCCTAGTTTTGGTCTATGTTCTAGTTTTGGCTTTGAATTACAAACTATTATTCAGATATTGATCATTTCTCCATGAGACATTAGTATTCTCCTCATTTCTAAACTAGCTTGAGGTTTCCTTTAGTACTTTACATGCATGATTATTTTATCCATAACCATTAATTCCTAAAATTATCTCTTTAAAAGTGAGTCATTATCTCAACACTAAATACTTTAGTGAATGATGAAAAAGACATGATTTCCTTATTGTTTTCCTTCGATCTAGTGGTTTCTATAATATGTTTAATGGGATGTCATTTAGAGGGTATAGGTTTCCTCTACTTTTGATATGGAATGTGTCATGGATATTCTGCTAGAATAGATTGTCACAACAAATCTAATAAAATGCCATATTCCATATTATGAAGATTAATTTCCTTTAGATATAAAATTATTTAATCATTGGTTTTATTCTGAAATGTATGAAATAATTTGGAGGAGGAAGATGGTGCCTATGGTTCCTCCCTGTTTTTGTCTTCCATTGAGTGACACTATTGCAATTCAGGGTTTGTCCTATCTTCCTGAGAATGTGTCACAGAGTGACAACCTCTTTCGAATGAGGAGCTATAATCAAGGCCTTTCCTCTGAATCTTGGGCTTCCATAAACAACTTTTCTCTTTTGTTTGTGGAAGAAGCTAAAAGACGAATGCATGATGAAAACAAAGGTTTCAGTTTTGAGGTTTCTTGTTGCAAGGGGTCTTTTTTGTGGGAATTCTTTTTCTTAAAATATGAGGTCACACACATCACATAAGCATGGAAGGACATCTATAGTTTTCATTTTCAGTGTAGGTCAAACAATGGTTAGGTTTCTTGGATAAGCTCCCTTGTTCCTCTCTTTTTCTTTTTTAAATGCAATAACTATAATTTAGAAATAATTGTGTTCTTTTCCCTTGGAGATATGAGTCCTATTTCATTATTGGGGTCAACAAACCCCTATACAATGCTTTCATTTGTAGTTGTACCTCCCGAGGAGTCTGTGCAATCTCAACAATTTCTAAAGCAGGGAATCATCTATAATCTACCCCTTTCAAATGTTTCCACCTCTCTATAGACTCAACAGGAAAGGGAAATAAACTTTCATATTTTCATCAGGAGGTAAATATTTTATTGTATGGAGAAAGACCATAAACTTAGTTTTATCTCTTAAAATGAACATTGAAGAGAAATGGAGCACCCACAAAATTTCAATGTTTGCAATATGAGGGCCATGTGCTCCATGAATTCTCCTTGCTCAAAGGAACAAATATATCTAGAAATGGAACAATAATATTGAACTCTAAATTAAACCAATATAAAATTATGCCTCCAAACACATAAATAATGCAACATTGATATATCCCATATTAGAACATGGAATTCAACTTCTATAAATCCTCAACCTTGTTATAATGAGTCATCTCTCTATATATATTTATGAAGTGCTTATTTTGTTTATTAATAGACCCAATTAAAAATGCAAGTAGATAAGGTGAGTTTATTTATTAATATCTTTTAAGTTTAGTTAAACTCACCTGTAGCTCTAATTATTAATAGGTTATTTAAAATAAAAAAATTTTAATGATGATTTTATTTTGTGGGGAAGTGAGATTTAAAAAAAAAAATTAAAGAAGATTTTTATTTTTATTTATTTATTTTTATGTATTAGACTAACCTAAGTACCAATGGGGGATTTGAACTGATGACCTATCACAAGGAGTGCCTTAACAATGCACCCATTCACCATCAATCCAAAGCCCCGTTGGCTAAAGAAGATTTTTAAGAGTTAAGATTTTATTAATTAGAAAAATTGAAAATAAAAATTATTAATTATTAAATTTCAAAATAATAAATTGAATTGGTCCATTATTTGTTTATTCTATTATCAAAGTGATTAAATCTATTTTAAAAACCATTAGTTTTGTTACCTTTATTCACGCAATGTTTGATAGAAGACATGGCTTCCATCATTATTTTGTCCATGAGCATATGTGTTTTTTGAATGGAATGAAATCATATGTTAAAATTTTTATATCATTTGCACCAAAGAGAGTTAAGGACGAAAACAAGAAGGGATTGGCTTAAAAGCATGAAGTATTGTGATCATTATCATGTTGATTTAAATTGGTTTTGCTTTTTCCACCACTCTCGGTGTGTTTTGGAAGAGGTTGGTATGAAATAATTGTGTTTTGGTCGTGTTGAAAGTTGGAATTTGTCGTGGAATGTGTTTTTTTTCTCTTTCTTTCAATGTCACTAAATTCCAGGTTCTTGACATATGTCGTGTAATGTTTAAAATTTGTTATCAATTTTTTGTCGCATTGTGAGAGAGATTTTCAAAATCATTAATCATCCTCAATGATTGTAGCGATATCTGCAAAAATATATATTCACTTTAGTATATCTACTTTTCCCTCTAATTATACTTAATCTAGAATATTTGTATTCATATTGTTTCTTCAAATTTCTGTAAAATTATTTTTCCCATAATTATATTAATTTTTATATTTTTATATTCATATTGCTTTTTTCTTTAATTTATTTATGGTGTGATAGATATGGTTATCTTTATTAACTATTGAAAATATAATATTAATATTTTTTTTACTATTATATTAATAATATTATCAATAATAATAATTTCTATACTAACAAATTGTACTATTATTAACAACATCCATGGTTAATGACAATAATATATTTTTTTAAATTTAAGTTCTCAATTAGTAACAATTGACATGGTTTTTCTTTTATCATTAATACTATATTATTATTGATGTTAATAATTAATCTTATTATTTATTATTATTAATAATAATCTTCAATTATTATTATTATTATTAATGTTTTTTGTTTTTTTGCTGTTGTTATTTGTTTGTTAATAATATCCTTAATTTATTTTATTAATGAATTTCTATTTCTATTTTTATTTTAAACCATTATTATTAAATTAATATTACTATGGATATTTAATAATCATTACTCAATTAATATTTTCACTTAACATTATTAATATATTTCTGTTTATATAAATAATTTATGATTAGTAATATTATTTGTTTAGGTTATTCATGAATTTCTATCTTTCTTTCTATTTTTAAGAATTATTATTAAATTAATATTCCCACTAATATTTAAACAATTATTATTCCATTAATATTTTCAATTAACATTATTAATATATTTCTATTTATATAATTACTTTATGAATAATAATATTATATTTTTAGGTTATTAATTTTTATTAATAATTTACCTTTTATTAAATTAATATTCCCACTAATATTTAAACAATTATTATTCCATTAATATTTTCAATTAACATTATTAATATATTTCTATTTATATAATTACTTTATGAATAATAATATTATATTTTTAGGTTATTAATTTTTATTAATAATTTACCCTTTAGTTTTATTAATTTAGTTATGGTTTATTTTATCACATTTATATAGTTTTTTATTAATTTACATTATTAATTAAATTGTATTTATATTATTAATTTATAAATACTTTTTATTTTAATTTTTTTTTAAAATCAACCAATCTTAAAGAACTGAATGCTTTCACATTATAAATGAGAATTTTATGGGGAAACTAAATATAGCCCACATATTGTCTTCTATGGTGACAACTAGGTGAATGGCTTGCTTGGTTGGCGTGAAATCTACCATTTGGTAAATTATCATGTAGTAGTTAAGATCCATTTGTGTCATCCATTGGAGGGTGGGTGGATCTCTCCCATAAAATAAAGGGGTTATTGCTAGAAAGGTGTTGCAACTTGGCTATGTTTTGTGAGTAAGGTAGACAGTGGATGGTGAGTGGATCTCTCCTATAAAATAAAGGCCTTATTGCTAAAAATGTACTTCAACTTCGCTATGCTTTGTGAGTAAGGTAGAATTTTCTGATTAAGGTAAAAAAATTCTCTTTATTAGTGAATATTTGGCATTGGTGGCATATCCTAAAGTACTTATGGACATTAGAGAAAAGAAATAGACCATAGTTTTAACACCTTAAAATCCTATAAGTTTTTTCCCTACCTAAACAGTGTCTTCCACATTCCTCTTGATGCACATCTTTTTCTCTATTATTTATTTTTTGAATAATGTTTGCTATTATTTATTTATAAAATTATTTTAAATTATTATTAAATAGTTTATTTTTATTTATTATTATATAATACTATTAATATATAATATTAAATATTTTAATGGGTTGATATAAGTCTATATAAGCATACGTGGGTTTATCAACCACATTTATATTAATATAAATGTGTTTGCGACAATATTATCTTAATTCAAGTTTGAAATATATATATATATAATATATATAATATATATATATATATATATATATATATATATATAATTCAAAAATTGAATGAAAATAATATATATTTTATTTGCTTAAATATTGTTGTGGATAAGAATAGTTACAATAGGTATGATAAATTTGACTTAGTCATAGTGTTGTTGACGGTTTCCATTTTTGGTAAACTATGATTTTTTTAATGTTATTTTCATATTTTGGAATATGGATTCTAGAATTTTAATTTAATTATACATGATTATTAGGTGGATGGTAGTGATTTGATCTCCAAGAAATATTCTAGAATATTCTTGATAGTTTTCACAAATGAAAAAATGAAATTTCTCTTAAAAATAGTAGTTATAGCATTTTTGGGGTTTTAATTGAATTAATTATTATTTTTTTAAATGTGATATGTACAAGTGTCATGTGAAATGAATTGTGTACAAAGGATGATATCTCCCCCATTTTATTTATCTTATCAAAAGAAAGATATCTCAAGAAATATGGTTATCAAGATATCATTAAATGTCCCTTAGTTTATGGTAATGATTTGTAAATCGGGAATGTAGGCGACATTGTCTCAAGAAATATGGTTATCAAGATATCATTAAAGGTCTCTCTACTTATGGTAATGATTTGTAAATCATGAGCGTGTTGGAACATTGCTCCTTTTCTTGCCCATTTTGAGAGAGACTGGAACCTACAATATATCCTCAAAGTGATATCATTAAATGTCTCTTAGTTTATGGTAATGATTTGTAAATCAAGAACGTAGGCAACATTGTCTCAAGAAATATGGTTATCAAGGTATTAGTAAAGGTCTCTCTATTTATGGTAATGATTTGTAAATCATGAGCATAGGGGACATTGCTCCTTTTCTTGCCCAACTTGAGAGAGACTGGAACGTGGAATATATCCTCAAAGTGATATCATTAAATGTCTCTTAGTTTATGGTAATGATTTGTAAATCACAAAGGTAGGCGACATTGTCCCAATAAATATGGGTATCAAGATATCATTAAAGGTCTCTCTCTTTATGATAATGATTTGTAAATCACGAATGTAGGCGACATTTCTCCTTTTCTTGCCCATCTTGAGAGAAACTGGAACCTAGAATATATCCTCAAAGTTTTTATGGAGGCCTCAAGTATGTTGATACATGTGGAAATATCCAAGTTATGCTTTTTTATTGCCAATGGGATAGTGCCCATGGTGAGATAGACCGGGGAGTGAAATCTATCCTCAAAGTTTTTATGGAGGACTCAAGTATGTTGATAAATGTGTAAAAATCTATTGTGTTATTCTTTAATCCCAATTGAATAGTTCCAATACATTTAGTTTGACTCTTCGACGGAATCTCGGTGCTAAACACATGGAGTTCTTTAGGTGGAGATATCCTTCAGATTTTCCTATTGGCAAGGAATTTTACAAAGAATATCTAATAATCTTGATAGTTAGGCATTTCAATATCTGAGTATCGGAAGTATTCTAAGCCTACTCAAGTCTATCATACAAGCTCTTGTGTGTATTAGCTATGAGTTATAGCTACTCTTAAAGTTATTCCCAAATTCATTACTTCACTTTATAGATATTTTCTCTCAAACCTATCCTCCAAGCTCTTTGTGTGTATTAGCCATGAGTCATGGTTACTCTTAAAGTTATTCCCAAATTCATTACTTCTTTTTATAGATATTTTCTTTCGAGAAAAAAAAAGGGTTACTAGTTTCGTGTGAAAACTTTTGTATCCCTAAGCTAGATAGGGGATTAAGATTGAAAGAACTAAAAATCCTAGAAAATGTTTTGAAAGCTAAATTATGGTGGCGTTGGTTTAAAAAAAATAAACTTAAGAAAAATATCTACGGAGGTTTAAATTTAAATTGCTAAAAAGAAGAAGTGGACATAAGTTGGGCTTAGGTGGGCTTTTACGGAACCAGCATGTGATAATAGATTCCAAAAATCCTCGCACTCCAACTGC
The DNA here is from genome assembly GCA_000404065.3 of Pinus taeda. Lineage (NCBI taxonomy): Eukaryota > Viridiplantae > Streptophyta > Pinopsida > Pinales > Pinaceae > Pinus > Pinus taeda. The sequence goes on along the minus strand of APFE031315559.1, from coordinate 2,882 downwards.
AAGAAGTGAAGTACTCGAAACCCATAGGCTTCACCCATCCTTAATCACCCAACACCTCCCTGCCGTCTGCGTACTCGAAACCCATAGGCTTCACCCATCCTTAATCACCCAACACGTCCCTGCCGTATGCTCTCGTACGTCTCATTAAAGCAGCCACCCACAAAAGAGAAATGATGAGCTCCATAATGTTCACCGAAATAGCCTAGGAAAGGAAATTGAGGTGGATGGATGCGTGGCCATAATAGGAAAAGGCACTTCACAATTTGTAAAATTTAAAAATATTAATAACAATCAGTGTAAAGTTGCTTTTAAAAAATTAAATGGACAACGCGCCTACGGCTACCCGTACTATGACAGTCTGTCAGGCGGCGGATCTCAAAAACTTAACAAACCTGCATTAATCTCACTATCATTAAATATGACATCTATGTTGAGGGACTGCATTTTTTTGGATGAGCTGCTGGTGAGAGGTGAAGCAGAGGCGATGAGATATTATTTTGGATGGGCGGCTCGATATTTGACAACAGCAAATCAGCGCTGGTGGCATGAGTGGCTGGACATATATGGGGATGATTAGATAGCAGACTTCACTTGAGATTGAGATGGGTGAAAGAGGGGCAGTGATATTTAGATTTTTGGGGTTATTTATTTGAATGTCCTTCTTTTTTCTCATCTGTTTAAGCATGGCCATGTTTACCTGCTATTAAATTATTTTTGGTTATTTTTTGTTTTATTGGACTCTGCTTCCGAGAAGGTTGGTTTTATTAGACTCCGGTTCTGTGACAGAAACTATGTGAGGAATGGGTTCCAAGAAAATATGTGAGGAGTGCAGCAGGTATTAAACGATCGGCAAGGAGAGGAGGTATTGACTGTTAATTTTTTTTCATATTTCAATGTCAATATAATTATCGGTAAATTTGCATTTTAGATTTATTTACTTGAGGTATTTATTGTTTGATAATATTTAAATTTTACAGAGTTAAATACTTATTTTATGGCCAGAACACAAAAATATAGGGAGTCTATTTTTTTTAATTTGAAGTATAGATATACAGATCTAGATCCAGGCCTGGGAAGACGGAATCCTGATGTGAAATAAGCCAACCTATACCTATAGGGAGTAAGCCTGAGCCCAATTTCTTTTTGTATATAAGGTTATTTCATCATTTTGAATTTATAAGGTTATTTCATCATTTTGAGTTTTGTGCCGATGGACCAGACGGAACAGATTTAAGTTAAATCTTATAAACCCCGGTTCCAATGCTTTTTTCAATGTTCCCCAGAGTTCAATGTTTGCTAACAATTGTTCAGGATTTGTAATTCCTCTTGTTAGCTACTTGATAACCGATATTTGGGTGGGTTCGCCTCTCCTTAGAGTGAAAGGAATTGGAATCCGTTGCTTCCTTCACCCAGCCAGAAAACAGAGAAGAAGTCCTTTCAGTGATATAATATAAGGGTGGGTTTATTTTGATTCTTAGAATCATTTGCCATCCCTTGTCCTTTAGATTGGGTTATTTAGATTGGGTTATTGTTATTATTATTTAAATGCCGAGAAGTAGAATTTTGGTTGTTTTGTTTTTCATCTCACTGTGCTTAATCCTTTCTTAGCATTGTTGGTGTTGTTTTTCTTAATTTTTTTTTTTCCAAAATTAAAATAATAAATGTTTTCTAATTATTATACTACTTCATTATTGATTTAAATTTTTAAAGTGTGTTGACAGGGTTATGGAAGATGAAGATGATTCAATTTATTATTTCTGTTTTTTTTGTAAATTACATCATTATTTGTAAACACTCAAACAACATATCAATGAAATCAATATTTCTTTTCTTTTTAAAGAGGGGGCTGACCACCTCTCAAGCCTTCAAGATAGCTATGCCCATGGCTATCTATGAAGAATGCCTTTTGTGATTATTGTTACTTGAGGATTCTTGTTTTCAATTATGCCTTTATTCGTTTGTTAAAACAAACTTATACTTTGTGTTGTGGAATGTAATAATAATTTAAAATAATGATAATTTGTTCCAATCAATTCAATATTTTGTGGAAATAATTTGGATTTTTTTTAATTTAATGGTTGTAAGGTTATAATTAATGCTAATGAAATTTTATGTGATAAAGTTGTTAGAATTTATGATTTGTTACATTTTTAATTATATAAAATCATTTTTTTTTGAATAATTTTAAAACTATAAAAACTATGATGATATCGCACAACCATGATTTTTTATTTCATAAGCATGGTCATTCCAAATAAATTTTAAAAATTTAAAAGTTTTTATAATTTCTTTTAAATACGATATCAACAAAACAAATAATTATAACATCAAAAATCACTATGATGGATTTTTTTGTGAGCACAATCTTTGAATATACATTTTAAAAATATATTAGAAATCTATAGAAATGGAATATTATAAATAATATGCCTTTTGAAGCTAATCTATAATTAGTTACACCTATAATTAAATATTTTTATCTTTATTTTTATTTCTTTGTTGTGTGTTTTTGTTTTTTTATATTCGTGTTTGTGAGTGTACAATGATTTCACAAGTAGATAATATTCACCTGTAAAATTATTGGAGTGTTGTATAATAACTTGTTTACAATAAATGGATGTTCAATTGAATAAAATTTGATTTTTTTTACCAACATTATTTGTTTAATAATTGCCTTTAAATCTATTTTTAAAGCATTTCTTAATTGATATTTCATAGTTTTGGAAATGTGGTCATGGATGGTAGATATCACTCCAAGGTGGTTGAGGTAACTATTTTCTCCCTGTATCAGTTCTCCACTCACCATTCTTGCACCTTCCCAACACAATTCTCTAAATCTAATGTGGTTAGGGTTTCATGGAAGGTTCAAGGCACAAACTGTT